>VUYV01000108.1:1976978-2043305 GCA_008711295.1 Anarhynchus alexandrinus
GCGGTGAGGTGAGGTGAAGGGGGCGGGAAGCGGCGGGCGCCCGTGTCGCTCTTCGGCTCCTCTCCCCCCTGCTCCGGCGGAGGAGGTGTTTCCCCCTCACCGCCCGGCCGGAGGGTTTCATCCTCCTTATAGTAAGTTAAAAATAAAATAAATAATTTAAAAAAAAATCGTGGAGTTTTATTTTATTTTAACTTTTTCTTCTCTGAGCTGCCCCGCCTTGACGTGGTGTGTGGGGAGCGTTTAGCCTGGAGAAAAGGAGGCTGAGGGGAGACCTTATCGCTCTCTACAACTGCCTGAAAGGAGGTTGCAGAGAGGTGGGAGTCGACCTGTTTTGTCAAGTTAAAGGCGACAGAACAAGAGGAAATGGCTTCAAGTTGTGCCAGGGGAAGTTTAGATTGGATATTAGGAAGAATTTCTTTACTGAAAGGGTCATCAGGCGTTGGAACGCATTACCCAGGACAGTGGTGGAGTCCCCATCCATGGAGGTGTTTAAGGGTGGTGTAGATAGAGTGCTCAGGGATGTGGTTTAGTGGTGGGCTTGTCAGTGTTAGGTTAATGATTGGACTGGATGATCTTACAGGTCTTTTCCGATGTAGGAGATTCTGTGGGAGAGGCTGAACCCGGCGCCGGGGACTCCCCTCAGCCCTGCCTGGGAAACAGCGGCTGTTGCGCAGGTGGGGGCTCGGGGTGGCTCACAGCCACCCAAACCTTTAGTGCGATTTCCATCAAACGTTGGTCTCCACAAGCTGCCGGGGACTCCCCTTCACCCTAAAGGCGAAGGCGCAAGTTGGCCAACGAGTCCCGGTGAGGACAGGGGCTCCAGTGCACCAGCCCGGCTGGCTGACTGGTGCTCCTCCCGCTCGCCGCCGGTGTTCGGGGCTCCGGTCCCGCACTGGTGCAGGGCTGGATGGAAGTGCACCCACTAAAGGTGTTTCGGGGGGGTGGCCTTGGGCTCATCAGCCAGGCGTTTGTTTTACAATGGGGTTTGCTGGGTCAGAAAACTTTACAAACATTTTTGCTTCCAGATAGCGATCCAACGGGCCCCTGTATCGCGAAAATACTGGAAACATGCAGAGGAAGGGTTGTTCTTTGGCTAGCAACCTGGCTGGACTGCTTTTTTTCCAAACAGGCATTGCTTCGGCGTTGCTGCCAGCAGCCCTCACCAAGTCGTCCTGTCAGCCTGGGGAGGACATCAACGCAGCTTATCTGGGGTCAACTGGTGTGTACCTGTGGTGGGTAGCACCAGCTGGAGACAAGGAATGAGGTCTGCACGCAGTGGTGTTTTAAGGTTTGATCAGCCCAAAGAGCGTTAACAGTTGCAAATAAAGTAACGACCTGGAATGACAATGATCTAAAACATCTCAGAAATGGCATCAAACTGTTTATGGTTACCAGCTCAGAAATGTGCCTCGATTGCTTACACTTAATGAAAAGAGTGCCCCATCTCTAATTGGGCATCCTGTGGGGAGGTTGCGGGTTGTGTGCGTATGAGGAAATAAGCCAACCCCATAATGATCACTGTTACTAAGTGACATAACTGCATTCATCAGCTTCATTTACATCCTAAACAACGCCTACACAGCTTCTTGTCTCTGATCCCTTCTCTTTTGGTCATTTTTCCTTCTTACCTTGTTTCTCTATTAATCCCCCTTTGCAAGGCTGGAGCACAGCTGCCGACTACACCTTTTCTTACAGCACTCAAGAACTTGCAGCCAGCAAGGTGGTTTAATGGCAGTGCCTTGACATGCCCAATGCTGATAAAAGCTTGCTAATTGTCTGAGCAACTTTCTCAGGTAAATATTGGCAGGCAAAGGCTGCCACTTTTCTGTCTAGAGCTTCCCAGACAGAAGTACCTATGTACATGAACTGGTATCATACAGAGAATTATCTCAATAAGTCTGTAAAGAATTCAGCTTGGCTGTGTGCTACATAAACGTGCTGTATGTGTACTGTATGTCTGAGAGTTTTAAGTAGTCTCAGCTGCAAATTCACTTCATGCACAGCAGAGGCCTTGCAGTTTGCCTGAAGAAAGTGTCTTCTTTTGCAGCCTGAAGATGTTGCCCAGGATGAACGTATTTTACATTTGTCCAGAATTTCTGCACGTTTAGCAGCTCAGTCAGACTTGCAAGTAGCTTTGACTGAGCAGCTGTATATCCAAATATCCCGGGCACTTCCACAACCTCTCCACAGGTCAGGTTCGTGCCGTAAAGGCAGCCAAGCTGAGGTGTACTGGAAATTTGGGGCAGATGTGTTTTACGCCCAGGAAGAGCCCTGATCCGCCGGGAGAGGGCAGCCTGACTGCACACCGCTGCGCCGCTGACACGGAGCGGCGCCCGTATTTTTTCAGGCTTCAGCAACCTTTTGAATCCAGGGCACGGTAATTCCTGAATGGGCTGGCAAGCATCCAGTAATCACAGTAATTACCCATTACAATACCTTCCAATTCATCCGGGATACAGAGAAGGCGGGAATATACAAAGAAACCCAAGTACATGGTTGTCCAAGATAAGATCTTTGAGCCTGTATTTTACACGCAGTAATTTTCTTTCAAAGGTGAGCACCGGGGACAGAAAGTGAATTTTCTCTTTACTGTAAATTTCTCCTTTGTTTCGGGGGAGGTGAGGGGGGTGTGCAGGGAAGGATCACACGTTAACAACAGCAAAAGGAGCAAATCTACACTGTCTGAACTTTTCTTATCAGAAAAGCAGTTAATACAGTTTACATAGTGTCTAAAACACTGCCCAAAACATGTTTTTCTTACAAGGAACCATGCACCCCCTGTGCAAATGAAAGGGACCGCAGTGCGCAGTCTGTTAACAGAAATACTTATTATGAAAGGTGTAGCAATCTTCTCCCTTTTTCAGTCTGTTTGCTTACCACAAAGTTAAAAGTGATTAGCGTTAGGACTGAAAATTTGAAGCCTATCTTAATCGTTCAGTGTTGCAGCAACAAGTAAAAATCTCTTACAATTTTACCTTTTCTTGGGCCTAACCAACCCCCAGTAGAGTTCAGATATAATATCTGCTGAGTTTGGGGGATAAGCTGCTGAGTAAGCAAAAATTTCTCTTCCTATATTTAAAAAAAAAATAATTTGAAAACGTCTTGGTAGTCTTTGTCATCTTACCACACTACCATGTTAGCATGAATCTGATCATTTGAAAAACAGATACTGGTCTCTGCTGATATTAATTATACTTCTGCTGATCATCCAGTCATTAGCAAATCTCTTTCAGCTTAGTCAGCATCTCCACAATGACTCACTGCAAGTAGTGTATTGACTCAGTAGGAAGTGACCTCATCATCCTTGTCAGGGAAGATCTGACAAAAAATCGAGCAGCAAATTTTGTTTTTACCTTTCCTTTTCGTCCTTTCCCCAATCTCACTCCACCATTTTGACTTAGCAATGACTGGAAATCTTTCTGCTATAGAAAGAAGGCAGGTCTGTTGCTTTACTGCTGTTTTCTTACATATATTTTTAGTTCATTTACCTAATTTTAAGACAGCAGTTCCGCTGTTCAGACGTTTATCAACAGGTGTCAGCAGAACCTCAGTCTTTCACTATCCTGAGCATGTGCTGAGGTGTACAAATAACTCGAGTTTCAGAGGAATGCGACTCTGCAAGCGTCTGCCCTGCTGGATTTCTATTTTGGAAGCACTGACTCAAGTGCCTAAGTCCTGTTGATTTTCAGTGAATCTTTGATTCCTAAATTATGTTCATGTGCTGTACTTATTAATTATGAAAATTGTGTATTGTTTATGGTTAATTGAAGGGTTGCTTGGTTTTTTTTGAGATGAATTATGAAGTAGCTTACGTAACAAAATACGGTTTTATTATCTCAGTTACAGACACTTCTACATGCTGTAGGTTTGGTCGATATTTGAAAGTACAATCCAGCAAAGCAGTATTTCATTGCGGTAAACTGCTCTGCGCACCGTGGGACAGGATGTGCACACTGAAGTCGGTGGCATGATGCAGAATCATACTCTGGCTTGCCCTGGGGTTGTGCATTGGTGTGCTTACACTCCTGGTGCTCTGAAGTCAATTAAGCAATATAGGGGTGTCCACATGCTCCACATGGGGTGTCAGTATGGAATACCAATTACAAAGTATTATTTCAAAGTATTTCATCAGGTAGGCAATCTAAACCATGATTATGGTATGATAAACATATCTAAACTGTCATATGAGTATCAACACGCAGATCATAGTATAACTACACCCAATTGAAAATAACTTTTCTTTGAAGGAATTTTTTCACACAGATGAAAGTTAAGGTGTCTTAGGCTCACCTTTTCCTTCTGTGGTGACTTCCTTTGTGAAGTGAAGAATGAGCAAAATTCCAATCCTAGAAGGGGCTGATGACCACATTTTTTAATTGGCACTTTATTTTTATTCTTCAATTTTTAACTGATAACAATTGGCCATTAAAAGAAGGATTTGCCAAATACCAGAGATCACACAGGAAAATCTGAGCCCTTGTGTCCCTGGGTAGATAGTCAATACTCAGCTTTCACTGAATTTGGTGTGTTTGGGTCTTTTAATAAGTTATCAGGGAGATCTGCAGTGTTTGCAAGGTTTGGTACTATCTGCTTATGCACCATATCACTGTGCATTCCTGACACCTAGATTATACTTAATTCAGCATTTCTGGAAACGTATCCCCATCTTATACAATTCAGCTGGGACTCCATGGCTGGTGTATTTTGTTGTTCTTCTTAAGAAGGATCTTGCAGAAAAGTTAGAAGGATTTGAACTTTCCTTGCTACGCAGTGTTTGACAGGGGAGAATGGTGTGATATAAAGCCCAACACAGTCAATAGAAATTTTTCTGTCTACTTTTTTCCCCACCTGTTTCACTGATCTTTGAATTAACTCTGTCTCCATCTCATTGCTCTGCTCCAAACATTACTCTGCAAAAAGAACTATCTTTATAAGCATCGTTTTCTGTCTAATGAAATTATATTCATTCTTTTGTGTGGAAAAAATAGCAAATCCATGTTAATAAAATGGAAAGAGAAGTGCTTATTTTTATGTGTTTGCATTTGCCTGTCTGAACTACTCTTTTTTGTTGTTGTATGCTGCAAAAATACTTTATAAGCTAATTCCCGTCTTCAGGCATCAAAACCAACTGAGATAATCTTTATATTGAAAAGGATGACAGTATAAATAGTTCTTAAATGGCAGTATCTGAAAATGGAGATAACTATGAATTGGAAGGAGACTTTTTATTCTTTTCAGTTCTGAAAATGTAAGGATAATAATTTTCTTGCTTTGAATTAAATCTTCTCTCTATTGAAGTCAAAGGAAGTTTTGTCGCTAATTTCAACAGGGTAGGAATGTCACCCCTAATCTTGGCAGTGAGCGAAACAGAAGGCAGCTTCCTGTTAACAGCTTATGACATGTTGACAGAATTTGAAATACACTAAACATAGGGAAACTGATATATTTTTCTTGGAAAGGAAAACAGTTTTAGCTCCTTTTAAAAGGCTCCACATCTAGAAGCATCTTCTGCAGTCATCATCTACCCATGTTTAATACAGTTTGAATACACGTGTTCCAATGGTTCAGAAACAGCTTTCTGTTGTGCCTCAGAAAACATTTAGTTGGGGTTATAACACTATAGAAACTATAGATCCCTGCAGACAAAATAAACTTTAGAGTCAGAGCACCAGAAATGTGATTCCAAGTGAGACTTGCATGTGCCTTTGAGAAAAACCTCTCGATACGTGGGAAAAAGAAAGAAAGAAAACTGTATGCAACTCGATGACCATCAAATCTGAAATTCAAACTACATTGGACAAAGTACAAGGTTATCACACACAGTAGTGCTCTAGCCACCCTGTATAACAATTCATTTAAAAAATTGCCACTACAACTCCACAATGGAGACAAAAATAAGAAGAAAGAAAAAATTTCAATTCCAGAAGTGTCTTTTAAAAAAGGTGCTAAATTTTGGTAGACACTAAATAATTATATTTGTAAAGAATCCATATGTTGGGGTTTTTTTTAACATTCAGGGATAACTTTAGCCTCTTCTCTAAAGGAGTATGAGTTAACCCTTGTCTTGGAATTGAATAACACATTCCCAACGTTTGTGTGGCTGAATGTGAAATCTCTGTATTTCTAGTACTGCAGCATCAGTGTGGTTCAGAAGTGGACCAGGGCTTTGCTGTCCCCTTTTCCACACATGCCCAAGCGGTAGAGACACTCGATGCATCTATGACCTAACATTTACAATCAAAGCAAAAAAACATAAAACAACAGGTAGCTACGTTCAGGGACGTGGCGCAAAATAGTATGATGCTCATTGTGCATGTAACACTTCCAGCAACCCAGCAACCTGTTTTTTGCAGACAGTGTGAAAAAGGAAAGCTCCCAGGGAAATTCTGAAGGTGCATAATGGCAGAGTGCTGTATATTTTTACAGAGCGCTCCTCCCAGGCTGGCAGGGCAGTGTAGGAAGAGGAGGTTACTGGTGTGAAAGGTTTACAAATGTGCGATGACAGCTGGTGCCGTGGGTTGTCAGAGGTGGCAGCGGGGCTGCAATCTGCACGGAGGAGAATTATGTTGTGCCTGATGATGGGGGAGCTGGTGGGAAGATGGGAGGAGAGAGGAAACCCGCTTACAGCTGCGGGCACAGAGGAGAGAGCGGGAAACGCGCTCTGTCAAAACCAGGGAGAAGCATCTTGTGGCGAGAGGATGAAGGCCGGACTGGTAATTTTAACTGTATGGAAATATGAGGAAAGTCATAGCTTTGAAGTTTTATGTATGAATATTTACACAGAGCTGTGGTATGAAAAGCTGAGGCAGAGAAAGTCCCAGCCTGTAGGTGCTGACAAGTCCAAGCAGCAGACGGGCCAGTGATGTTAGCCACAGTGACTGGAAAAAGCAGCAGCAAAAAGAGCTTAGAAGACAGATTAAGAGCTCTGGTGAGCCGTACCGAGCTTGAGCCGATGGCGAGACATTCAGAGAGAAGCAGGCTGAGCTTTGGGCTTGGACAGAAGGGAGCATACGGGTGGATTTGAGTCATCAGCACAAGCAGTTGGGTTTGTGTTTACAGACGAGCTTCCTGGGAGAGGAGATGCCCTCTCCAGAGGGAGGAGGGAGGAGACCAAGGGCAGAGCCTTTTGGAATCCACAGAAAGCTGGAGAAAAACAAGGGCATATTATTCTCCTGTTCCAGCACGTGATTTGTTGATAATAAAAGCTTTTAATAGCTAATTTTAAATCCTACTACCAAAACTTTTGAAAACACAGATTCTAATGTAGCATGGGGCTGGTACAGAAGCCCTACGTAGTTTACTGAGTAAATCGTCACTTTTGGAGATGAATTTTAAGTTTCTCAATTTACAACAATATTACTGAAAGTGAATGCATTTTATGTATGTTGTTATTTCCTTCTCCTGGAGGAGTGTGCAGGAATTTCAAAGGAACAGAAATTTCAAAGATCCAATAGATATTTGAAGTTGTTCAACATTTTCCTTCACCTGGAAATTTTAATGAAATTTTTGCAAGATTTTTCTTTTTTTTTAAATTTCTATGCATAAGGTTTCAAATTCTGGCAGAAAATGAGGGGAAGGAGAAATTGAGACAAAGTTCATGAAAATAAATTCCTCTTCAGAACATTTTTATTAGATGTTCTGCCTTTCCCTTCAGTCTAGGCAGAGGAGGCATCATTTTCACTAGCTGAAACAGGTTTCTGAGCACAGCCAGGAAACATGGAGGAAGTGAAAGAAATTGTGGAAGTATGTATGGCACATTTGGGTGAAAAAAAATTCTGCAAAAAAATCCTCACGAGCTTTCCTCTAATTCATTCAATCCAGTTCGTCTAATTCAGTTTTACCTCCTGGTGGGAGTCCTATTCTAAGCCCTGCACATGCCTGAGAGTCATCAAAAGGCACAGGACAAGGCCAGGGTAGAACAAAGGCTCTGCTCTGTAACTTTATAGACCTACTATTCCAAAGCATTGCTGAAATTACCCAAGTCACAAGGACCCTTTACGCACCTTGGGAAAAACTTTTAAATTAGCATTTGTGCTAAACAACAGCGATGTGTCTTGCTTCCCCTTGCCCCGTTCCTCTCATATGTAGTGGAACTGTGAAGTCAATATTCAGCAGCCGTTTCTGACCTCTTGCTTCTGTAGAACCAACAGGCTACTGCTGCAGGTTATTTGATCCCTTACAAAAATTATTTAATTATCTATGGTTAAATATTTTAGAGGAAATAAAAGTACCTGGGAAAGAAAATTAAAGGAGAGAAAAGAAAGAATTAAAGACTGGGAGACCACATCTTCTTCTGCAAGAAGGGTCTTGCTTGCCTGGTAGACTTTCTTTGATCTCTAATTATGTTAGATGTTAGTGTTGTAGTAGGCTTTTTTTGATCCCTAATTATGTTAGATGTTATGTTGTTGATGTTAGTGCTGTAAATAACCCCTCTCTGAATTCACTAATTAAATCTTTTAATATTATTCATTCCCTCCTACCAAAACTTACTTCAGTAATTAAAAATATGATGGTAATTTATTCTGGCCGTATGACTATTTTGTTCAGTATTTATTTAAATAATTGTATTTTATTACAACCTCACAAAAATTCGTCCTCATCATTTAATTAGAGATGTATGTGAAAAGCCAAGAGGTATTTGTAGTTAGGCTGTGTTTGTTCACTTTATTTATGCCCTTACTCTTGCGAACTTCAGGGTATTTACAAAGGTATAAAGGGTAATAGTTGTTACCACACCAAGTAAAACTTGCAAAATATCTCCGTTTGCTTCATGATAAGCGCATTATCTAAATCTTGTAAGCACTAAAGAGATCAGAGAAAGAAATGTACCTTTCTCTTGTGTAATGCTACCTGGATTTTCTTTTTGTCTTGTAGGAGACTGCCATGTTGCTGTAAACCAACCTTCTTAATCACTTGTGCACTCGCTGCCCTTAACCAATACCACCGCTGTGCTCAGTATCATACGGACACAACCATGGGCACATGGAAATAGACACAGTTCTACGCAGCTCTTAGGATTTCTCTTTTACCAGAGCTAACTGAAGGTTGCTGCCTACGTAAGGTCTTTGCTCGTGCTGGCAGGTCATGATTCGAGCTGGCAGGTTTCAGCCAAAGACACATTGGGGCATCAGGTAATTAGTGGGAATAACGTGTTTGCTCCAAGGCTTAAAACCCTTTGGAAAAAGCCCAGTAAATTTAGTAACCATGCCCCTACGCCTACTAAAGAATCTGAACTGGCCTTCTAGCTTCAGGATAATAAACCTAACAGCCTCATTTCCTGGAGGGAGCTGAAAATAAATGAGGGCAGCCCGCTTCGTTCCAGGGAGTGGAAAAGCTGGCAATCGTTCTTCTCCAAGGGAAACCAAACAGAAGTAGTCCCTTGGTCCCAAACACAGGAAAGCCATCCCTTTTCTCCTTGCAGAAGAGCACAGAGCTGGAACTGTGGTTGTCTGAGTTAAAATAACCCTTTTTTCTTCCCTGGAGGCTGTCTGATATGCAAGTAAGACGCTGTGCCAACCACGGGGCTGGAACAGACAGGTTGCCTTCTGAGCCATCCACTTCCTCCAGCCCACTGCACCCAGGGGAAGTCAATCCCCCTTATTTACTCCTGCTAACTTCTCCTTTTCAGGACGACTTGCTCACCAGTGGGGAGAGGGACTCAGTGATCACAGGGAATGCTACACCTGAGCCTGGCATTTCACAGGTCACATAAAAAGAGATTTATCCCTGTCTTCCCCATTGCCATCCAACCACTCCAGTCCCCCTCATAATCTGTCCCTGCATAGGCAAGACTGGGTTTGGAAGGACAGTGAGGAAATGATGAGGAGAGCCTTCATCCCAGAGGTCCCTGGGGATCTGCCTTAGAAACCATCCAACCAGCCCATGGCTCTCATGACTGCACTAGCCCAACTGCGGTGTTCATGCCGACATGCAGATCTCCTGTGGTACCTTGTGGTTCTGTCACTCCACCAAGCCCTCGCCTCTCCTCACGTACGTGTGAAGGACGTCTTCACCATATGTGAGCAGAAATCTCATGATGCCTTATGCTGTATTAGACTAAACTACTTGAAGACCCTTCTCCAGTGACTCAGGGAGGACCCCACCTGGTCTAGAAAAACAGGGAATTCTGGAATGTCACCACTGGAGGACCATCAGCAGGTCTGTGGTCCAGCCTGCACCTACAAAGCAGGTGATGAGTTACTAGCAGGAGTGAACACAGAAACAAGTTTCCAGCCCAGATACCTAAACCCTTCTGCCAACATCCAAATTAACTCTGCAGTGGAGACATCTCGCATTGTTTTACTACTAATCTTGCAGAATCCCATACTCCCCGACACGCGTGCACTGAAAGCCCATTTACCAACCAGTCCATACTATGCTGTCCAGTATGGTAAAAAATGCCCAGTCCCATGAACTCAGGTCCCCTCCTCCCTTTCCCTTGCCCTTGCATACCTGCACACTCAGCGCTTCCCTCACGTACAGCATGAAGATCTTCCTCCAGGTTTGCTTTGCTTGCTTATCATAGTCTCAAGAGTTAGTACTATGCAAAGTTAAAATCTGTTGAGCACAAGGGCATTTGACCCTGACCACTACCTGCTGTTCCTTTAACAAACAATTAAGACATTCCATGTGTGACTAAATTTGAAAGCAAACCCAAGAATTAATCTGCTTGTTTTAAATAGGGATATAAATAAGAACCAGCCCAGCCATTGCCCAAGAGATAAGCCAAAACTTTGAGGTTCCATAAAAGTTCAGTCACTTCCGTAGTTTCTTAGGCAGGATTTGTTGGGTATTTATTTAGGGAATAGGGTCTTAATTTAGGGAGAAGGTCTTTATTTAGGGTTTTTAGGGAACACAATGTCCCCCCAGAAACTTGGAGTATGTGTCTCATTTCTATTTGAGTAACAGTTTCCTCTGGGTATGGATGATACTAAAGGAAAATAGCGTAGCCAAATCCATTCTTTCCTAGCACAAATAATATTTCTGTGGCACTTCCAGTTCTAGTGTGCAGTAGCAACAAACAAAATAGTTATAAAGGTATCTGCATAACTCTGCACTACATGTCTCTCTCCCATAGTTTGTGAGCAGAAGAGAATACAGTAAAAAAATCTCAGCATTTAAATCAGGCTTGTCATAGAGGTTTTGCTGGTGTCATACAGCTTAGATTTTAAAAAAGATATTAACAAAAAAAACCACCCAAATTTTAAAGTTAGTGGCACCTTGCTTGATCAATTTTGTTAAACTGTTAATCTTATATAAGATGGTATATTAGATCTTTGAAAGCTAAGTAAAATACATCTTCTAGATGTTCATATATTTCTGTGTTACAGTTTTGGGTCATATAATTTAGGAAAACATAAAATAGTTTCAATGCTCTACCTAGGTAAAAATGCTATAATAAAACTGGATGTAGCAGAACTATTAAAGTAGATTTTTAGCATGAAAAGTTCCTGGGTGGCAGAAAAATAGATGGAAGGAGAATTTTTGTTCAGCTTAATAGTGTGAAGTTAACAAAATCAGTGATAAAGTCATGAGATCATGGAAAGTGACTATACCCACACATTTTTTGAGGTGATATGGAGTGTGGAGAGTTCATTTTTCAGGGTTTGTAGATCGAAGATTACATATTAACCACTAACCTAACTGATAAGTCTATGGACAGAGTCCGTTTTTCTACGTAATATGGCCTCACTTGTCCCATGCATAATGTTTTATGAGAGCTCTAAAATTTATGCTCGCAGTGTTTTCTTGCAAATTATTTTCCATGTAGGTCAATAGAGCCTTCCCTGAAGGATTCAGCAAAATATCTGAGGATTTTCATGTAGATAAAATTAAACCTTACATGCTTTAAAGAGGAGTTTTACTTCAGAATACCAAAGTGATCCAGTATTCCTATTGCTGTTGCAAAATGAATTTGGAAAAGCACTGCTGTCTGCCTAAGAATCCAACACTACAGCCTATCATTGCTGTGTAAAGCTTAAAGACTTCAAGGTATTTAAGTACCTAACCAGCATCATGATTTCAGAGAGACTGGGTGCATGAACATCTTTGAAATCTAAGTGCCCGCTACATAAAATGAGGAGCAGGAGCAAGGTCAAGGGGATTTCATGACGTTTCTGACACTTCTCCTTTTTGAGACATACTTTCTCAGAGTAGCAGAGAAATTGTTAATTTCTCTGAAGTTGCTAGTTTAATATTCTATTTTATTAGCAGAAAAAGGTAAGCACATTGTTGCAGCAATTCCTACAATGGTATTTTTTTTTAAAAAGAAGGAAGCTCTCATGCAACATTTTAAAAAGATCTTTGATGTCAGTATCAGGAGCGTCCAATGAAAGTCAGAAAATCCATTTGTTCTATAAAACACAGGAAAGAATATAAGCATAGAATGGTATCATTTTCTTTCAAGTTAAAATCTTTAGTATCTCATGCTACAAGTGAACTAAAATCATGTAGCCATTATAATAAGCTATCGCTCCAATGCAACACAGCAGTATCAAAACTGAATTCTATTGCCCTGTGAATCCTTTGTGATAGTTTTTGCAACCTTATGTAAATCAAGTGAACAGATATTCATTAACAAGTGTATAATTTTATTTCTCCATTTGTAGCATTAACAAAACATTCATTTTCAACTTCATCATTTTTTATGTCTCTTTGTCCACAGACATGCGATGAAAGTGTTTCAAACACCATGATGTTGAGATTTTCTGTTATTGGTAAAAAAGAATGATAGATCTTCTGTTGAAATGAAAAGCATTGAAAGCACTTCAACGACTGTATTTGCAAGACAAATGTTGTAATGAATCTTTTGACTCACCCATTTGTTCCCACTTCATCATCCTAATTAATTTTCGTTACATGGCATATTTTATTAACCATGCATTTTGTATTTATATGTGCCTACTGTTTCAAATCTATCTAACCACTAATACTGTGATATTTCAGCAGTATTTTCAAAACAAATCAGCCCTGTGACTCTGATTGCTTCCCCCAAAATTTATGTTTTTCCAAGAAATTTCAAATTGACAGCTTTTCCACAATGAAAACCAAATGTCAAAACATAAAAATATTTGCCCTAAAAAAAAGTGTTATTTTATAACTAGCAGTGGTAATTTTCCTCTAGAATAATTTTTAAAATGCATTTCTTCTCTGTAATATGTAAGAAATATGTTATGTTTTCACTTAACCAAGGCCACAGTTGCCTTTTTGAAAGGCTTCAAAACTGAAACCTTTAGAATGTTTTAATTAACGTCAGAGAAATCATATCTTTTTGATTTCCTGAAAACTCACTTAAAAAGGCAGATAGTACCTTCTTGTTTGATTTTTGCCTGTTTTGAGGAGGTTCCTAGAGATCAGAAAGTTTAGGGGTCAACGAGATGATCTGACCCTTAGTAAGTGAACCCCTAATTATTCCAAATGACTGAGGCATTGGGGATCTGGGATCTTCATTATTCTCTGAAACAGGGTTTTTCCACTGAGATCTGTTGAGAGATCCCTTTCCTCAATCAGCTCTTTGCCTGCCCGGCAATTCTATACTTCACATTCTTGTTTTACAGATAACACAAAATCTGTCAAATGAAATATAAACTGGATATTTGTTATCATATTGTTTTACCACAGATGACACAGTGCACCTTATACAATTTTAAAATAGCACTAGAAACTATTTTATGCCGCTTCCAAAAATGAGGCTGTCACAGCTGCCTTAGACACTGGCAATGTCTTTTCAAAACCTTCAGGATCTTGATCCGAAGCCAGCTCAAGCTAATGAGACGTTTTCCACTGACTTAAACATGTGATTCCTCAGAGTGCAATACAAAGAAATAGGTGCATTTCACTTTGAGGATTTCGGGGAAGTTGTGGTGTGCGTTTTTTTCTTTTAAACTAGCAGTTTAAAGGTGAGCTCCGAAGTCCACTGGTCTCAGACCGCTGAATCAAGCTGAAAATTGTGTTCTGTGGGTATTAAACATTTCACCAAGGTAAAATTGAGTTCATAAATCCTCCCATCGCTTACCCAGCTGACGAGTTTCTCCCTCATCCTGCCTTGCCCCTCTATTGAATATGAGCTGAGTGGTGCCCATAAGTTGCACTTGTACTGAGATGTGTTGTTTATAGTTAGATTTAAGGACTGCGATCTGTGCTCCTAAGCTGTAATGATTAATGATACATTAATACAAAGGTTTCAGACTCTACACTCTCTTTTTCTTTGGGTCTTACCTGGACAAAATATTTCTGGCCCAGATTCTGAGAGATGCCCATTACTTTAAGAGATTTTATGAACGCACATGAACCCAGTTAAAAATGAGGAAGAACTGAGGATTTCGTTCAGTAAAAATAGTGACTGACCAAAAGGGAGCTCTGGCCAAGAGCTCTGCTTGAGTTAAATAGGACATTATTCTACTTCTGTACTGCTGTACACCCCAGTGAAATGGCTTAGTCGTATTATAGAGAAACAGCCAGCTTTTTGTCTTTCACCCATTTTTATTGCAGGTTCCTGTCTTTTAACTTCAATTTGTATGGCTGCACTGTCTGCTGTGTGCTGGTGTCCCCACAAGACCCTTTGTTTCCTACCTTTGAAAACATCCAAAACAAACAAGACCCTTTCTCTTCCCATAGGCAGTACACGCAATATTAATGGTTATCTACCTGTGATAAGCAGAGCAGTATCATTTTACATGACTTGAAAGGGTCATCCATATCGTCAACCACAATTAACTTGTCTTACTCTCACAAAACGGGCTGGGGGAGGTAACTAAGAGGCCATACTTCTTCACATACCTCAGAAACCAGTTCCGGGACAAGGGAATGGCCAAAAGATACAAAAAGCTTCCAAACAACAAGTACAACAGGCTTTTTGCTGGGATCACAAGAAGCCATACTGCACCTTCTTGATGTGATATCTTCTGCGGTGCCGGTGTGTGTATTCGCTGGAAATGATCAGTTGCATACAAGTTGGAACAAGTCTAGCTGCAAGATTTAACTTGCTATTTATCCCACAACAAGAGCAAACTCTGTAAAAATTTTCTGGGAAACAGAGTGAAAGTTGTTTTGAGGATACATCCAGACTACAATAAAATGTGTGCTGAAATCTCACAGAACTTGCACCCTTTTTCTATTTTGTTTTTGTTTTGCAGCCTACCTAGATCAGAACAGCAAACTAGGAAGGAACAGTAACTCCAGTTCTCTGAAGAAGGCTTTCGTACTCTGCCTATTAAACCTTCTGCAGTTCTCAAAACTAGTAAGTTTAACAAGGATCCTGCTTTGAGGAGAAAATGTCCAGGTAACACATTGCATAGAGAATGATGCTTGTAATTTAGCGTGTTAGCATATCCCCTCTGAGTCAGCACTGAGTCAGAGTCCCAACTGATGTTTAGGGTAGTGCTATACTGTTGAAGATGCCATCATCCAGAGGAAATTATGTTGACCACTTAGGCTGTGGAGAATTACATAGCACTTGTCACAATAACATAGCTATTAAATGTGTGACGTGACCAAATGCCAAATCAAAGTATTACTCTAGCCACATACATTATTCCTGCAATTAAATTAAATATATTTCGCTTCCTGTCTTAAATAACTGGGTAGTATTGCTGCCAACAAGGTGCTGAGTTTCAACGGAAGAATGACTGGCTGTCAATAATACATCACTGTATCCTTTAGAGTTTTTTTCTAAAACGCTTTAGGAGAAATGCTTTGGGAGAAAGCATCCTGGTTAATGTGATTTTTTTGCTATTAATAACATGGCAAGTTTGAATGTGCTGTTTTCTTTTTATGACTGATGTAAAAATCTTTACAATGCAAATAATTTTGCATCTTTTCCCAGTTTAATATACATATATAGGGAGAGATGACCAGAAGAAAGTTAATCTTTCTTACTCAGATAAAATGTAAAATAGAAAAATAACTAAGAAATGCCTATTTTTCCATATTTTTACCAAAAAAGAAAGAGTATTAAATCTGTAGACTTCTTTTCTTCAGCAGAAAAAAAGATTTTGAAAAGGAAGAGAAAGTCTTCCCAAATCGTTTCTGTCCCTTTTAAGTGACTTCCCGATGATGGAGTCATTCCTATGTGTATTTTCCCTTTAATAAGAAAAGGAAAGTTGGAAATGCTTCAGACTTCCATATTGATTTCTTTCACAATGATTAAAACTGGCGCGTCTTGGTGAAGAAACCAAAACATCCTTTCCTCCTGCTATCCTGCAGTGTCTAATTTTTGTCAACCCTACGCTGAGCGAACGCAGCCTGCTTGAATAATCGGGAGGTTCGCAGGGATTGAAAATAGGAAGCTGCGGAAAGCGAGTATTGTCCGTAAGGGAGAGGGGAGTCGCAGCGAGGGGATGTCTCGGAGTACCGCTGAAGACGGACCAGCTCTGTCGGTGCTTGCAGCCGACGGCTGCTGTAACATGAAGCTCGTGAAAGGTCAGCGGCCGCGCTCTGTAGTCTGCTCTCTGCCTATCTGTGCCATCTCTTGAAATAACAACGACTTCCAGGACTCCTTCACCTTCTTCCCTCTCTGGCCCCGGCATCCCCTCCCTCCCCAGTCCCTCTCTGGCACACATCCTTCAGCGCCACTCTCTTTTCTTCCTTGAGCTTTTCCTGTTGTCATCACAAAGACCTCTATGTCCTTTATTGTCCTGTGTCCTCTCCTTGCCTGGCTCAAAGGCTATCTCTGGCTCCGGAGATAAAGTCTCTGCTAAGAAAAGGATGGAGATTTCATTTAGAAAGAAACCCCAAAAACATAAAGGGTTAAGAAAAAGAAACATGTTGGTGCCCTGTTTGGGGGACAAGTCCGCTGTTGCTGTAACTTAGATAGGTAAATTCAAAATTTGCCTTTAATCAGCTACTTTCTCATTATCGTACCCAAACTTTGTGAATTTCCTGAATGATCTATTTATGACCTGTTCCCTTGAAACTTGGAAGCAGTTCATTTGAGAGAAGCTTCCATATTACTCTGCCAAGAGAATTACCAAAATAGACCTGCGGCATTGTTATTTTTGAGGATTCGTGACCCTTCATTCGTTTGTTTGTTTTAGAGGGATTTTTTTGTTTGAAGCCATTTTGTCTTGTTGACAATGAAAGTTGAAAGGGGTGTTTTAAGTAAAAAAAAGTAGCTGTTTATGTTTGCAGTGCAAATTATTTCAGAAGGACCCACATAGCTGATAGAATGAGAGTTCACATTTCTGCTATAAGATGCTGTTATGTAGTATATCAGGTACTAAAAAATATGTATGGTACTAAGAAACTTCACTAACCTGGAACTGGAACCTAGGGTAGAAAAGTAATTTGCTACATGCTTTTAGGACATAAAGCCCTGCTCAAATTCCCTTCCAAAATGAGGAAAGTGTCCTGGCTGCCAGAGCTCTGCCTGAGGCTGCGGGGCCACGTGCGGCTCCGTTTCCCACGGGTTGTCTCACAGCAATGGTTTTTTTTGCTGCTGGGAGTGTTTGCCACCAGCAGGGCCTCCTTGACACCTACTCAGGTGAGGCACCAGCCTGGTAACCGGCAGGTGAGGGGGAGACAGGCTTTGCTGTTCACAGACACCAGTCCTGTTGCAAATTAAACGTCTGTCTGCAGAGATACACGCGTTGGGGTCAGAAGCTGAGTTCCTTGTCTTGGCTGTACGTGTAGCAGTGAGAGTGCCACGCGCACTGTCACACCACCACGCCGATGTTGAGGTGTAACAACAGCCTCTTCTCTCCCGTGCTTTGCTAAATCGTTTTGCTGCAATTCAGCACAAACACAGGGAAAAATCTGAGGCATCCAAATCATGTGCCCACCCAAAGCATATTTCACATTTGAAAAAAAGCAAGGAAGCAAACCAGGTGGAGATTATTAATATAACAGAAATATGATGAGCAGCGCACAGGGTTTTACAGACTTTGTCATTAACTGTTCCTCGGTGCCTGCTGAAATATTTGGCCAGGGTCTCAAAGAAAATTCAGCTATGATTAGTTTAAATAAAGAAGACAGCAGGGCCTGTTTAAAAGGAAGATCTTTGTAGTAACATAGCTTGAAAATGTTTCTAGAAGTGACATAATTTCTAAAAAATTCCATGCAATTTGCCACGCTGTTCATGAATCCAAAAAGACATGTAAGCTTGTACAGACAGATGAATCACAATAAACTCTCAAAAATCTATGCTGAAGCTACATTACAATTTAGGAGCATCCTTATATCCACGCTACTGAAGATACCAAATCTCATCCAAGCGTCTTCCTCAACCCTGAGTACCTGCAGCCTACTTCAGGACTGAGCATTTAATGAGTGCTCTGCACACATATTAAGCACCTTTGTAAAAAAATACTGTACATATACAAGTTGTCCTCTCAAACAGCATGGTACCTATTAATCAGCAGTTCATTTGCATTGCTTCTTCCTTAATTTACTTCTGAAGCTCCTAACACCCAAGGCAAATCTCTGCTCAAGACTTACAGACACAGTGTGTCCTTCCTGATTGGTGAATGAAAGTTCCTCTGGGGGATGTCTGAACTGAAATTGCCAATATTCCTTGCCCTTAACAAATGCATAGACATCTGACTATACCATAGTGAAATAGATAAACACCCCACTTGTAAATCTGGAGGAGTTATATGCCATTTACAAGCTCATCTATTTGAAAGTAATATTTTAGATCTAGAAAAACCTACTTTTTCAAATAGTAATTTGTTAAAATTATGGATTATTCCATAATTTCAGTGAATAGGTGTGCTTATAGAGATATGCATGCATTTCTGTCCCCCAGACCCTGTGTTTAGCTTTTAAAAATTATTACCAAGACGTTGTTATCTCCACTGAAAGAAGTGGTAGGATTTCAGGTCAATGAATTAAACGGATATCTCTCTGGAGGAAGTTCTAATCTTTACATCCCTTCCACCTTTCTTTTACACTTTTACTACCAGAATAGCCCATTTATTGGACAGGTCAAATTATGAATAAAAAGTGATTGATCTGAAATAAAGCCATGACAGAAATTGTGTGAATGGATGGTGGAAAGTAATTTGATGACTTTGTAGCCATACTGAATAATATTCTTGGCTTAAATAGGTTGATTAGGACTGTTATCTAGAAATACTGTTGAAGTCCTGCTCATCCTAAATGACAACACCGCCCCTTTTCTGTCATCTCTGGTGAGCGAACAGTTTCCATCTAATCTCCATAGATGATGACCTGGCTTTGCCTGTTTACGTCCTTTTGCTGAGGTACAGCAATGCGATGTACACATGCTTTGGATGCTGAAGAATCTTCAAAAGGCACAGGACACTACAGCACAGAGGTTATCTGAAGCTATTGAAAACCTTTCCTTTTCCAGCTTCTGCAAACCATTATGTACACAAACCAAGAACTCCTCATCCTCTTGGTTGAAGACTATGGTCAGCAGTAACTTTTCTTTGCTGTAGGAAAACTAAGTAAAATAAGGCTGATGATCTTTGCAGAAGACAAATAGTCAGAGTCATGAATGAACTCCTGTGGGGTCTGAGGAATATCATAAATTCCACCAACTTCCCTTCCAAGGGCCTGACACATTGGGGCCCATTTCTTGGACCTTGATTGCCCTACACTAATCACTTATATTTAGACCAGAAACTAGAAAATATTTTTCAACCATTAAAACAGTGGGGTCTGCAATAGCCTTCCTAACAGAATTGTGGGAGAAAGAATCCAAAATTACTTTAAGATAAATTTATGGATGGGACTATATGGCAAGATATGATCAACCCAGCATACAGATTAATGTATGAGCCATGAGTCTTTGGCTGTTTCATATTTGGGCCTTCTGATCAGCACTGAAAGTAGATGGGATCTCTGTTGTTCATGAGATGAGTTGTGTCACATTAATATAAGGCTTCATGTTTCTGCTGGCCACTCTTTCTTCTTTGATATTAAACTTGCCTCCCAATTTGTTTTGTTTTTAAAATAATTTCTTCTTCCTGCCTTCTGCAGCAATAAACATTGTCTACAGTAAGACCAAGGATATCATGAGGAATATGCTGGGGCTCCAACCTGCTGCCTTGGGTGCATAAAGTAATCACCAGATTTGGGATCAGGAACACATTTTCCCTCATGCCAAATTGGTGAGGCCCATGGGTGTTTGGGAGGCAGGGGGGTCTTCTTTCCAGAGGGGCACATAAATCATTTCCTGTGACCCTGTGAGGAAGCCAAACAGCAAACACAAACAGGACGTTGTCAGTGATCTTGACTTCTCTTGTTCCCTTCTTGTGGTACTACATCGTCCCACAAAAATCTTCACAAATCTTTTTTCTGTGGTACGCCGGGAAATATATGGCTTGTGGTAGATGGAGACATGTGGAATACATGTGCTCAGCATCCTTTTAGGCCTGTTCTCTGTATCCCAGACTGTGGGATAGTCTTAGATTCCATGTAGTAATGTGTACGTTAAAAAAACAAGTGCAAGGCCAAAAAAGTCCAGAACTCTGTACCAAAACCCAAACAATTCCCTGCATGCCTCTCCTCTTGGGGAGAGGACAAGAAAACAAACAGCATATGCTAGACACTAATTGTGCTACTTAATGCAGTACTGACAATCACTTGCAAACTTCTGATGACTGAGCTGTAAGACTTTAACGCACAGACTGGAAGAAAGTACAGCAAAGCAATACGGGCAAGTAGAGATTTCACTGTGTAACGCCATAAAAAATTTTAGCGTGCTAAGCATAAATTTCCTTCAGTTATATAGATAGGGGAACCCAAAGGTAAATGTCATTATTAATATTCACAGTGTGTGTATCTAAAATGCGTTACCTATTGAACATTTATACTGTGAACAAGTGCACTTAAAGACACTTAGTGTAAAGTGGTACTGTCTGCTAAAGATCTCTTCACTTAATGTTTGTAGAGTCCTGAGTGGTTTGCAAGTCAATTAAACACTGATGGAACAGAGATAAACACTTCCTATTGAGAAATGTCACATCAGCCTTTCTGCTTCATTTCATTGTGTCATTTAATGCACCGAAAGGCATTCAAGTGACACAGCACTAGCTATGATATCATGGCATAGGCTATGTAACACGCTGAGCCACGTGCAGACGGGTAAACAGCATTGTAGCCGTACCAACTGGCACAGAGCACAGAGAGAAGCTGTCATGTATTCACTTTTAGAGCACACTAACGTGCAAACGGAGTCTTGATAAACAGATTTTCTCTTATGCATTACTCTGCAAGCAGCAGCATGCAGGCACAGGCAATTTAACACCCAGTAGCTCTCCCTTCCTTGAAAATTAAGAAGTCTGGCAACCAGTGTTCCCAGGATCCTTTTAAGATTAGGTTTCCTCTTGCTTTCTACACATGGGAACGTTAGCAAACACTATCACTCTGCTCTACGTGATACATCACTCACATTGTTCATGATAATAGATAAAGCACTGGAGTTTCAGGAGTGCTTTAGGAGTTGCAGTTCAGTTAATGCTTGCAATTTTTCAACCGGCTAAAATATCTACCTCTTACCAATTGTCTTTATAAAGAGCTCCAGGGGCCGTGTTTTCTTAAGAGCTAAGTAGTTACAATGAAGGTAGAAGCATGCCTGGTGAGCAGAGACCATATGTTCCTATTTTAATATGAGCTCTCATGAATTTGGTTTCAAAATACTTGAAAGCTTCCAGATTTTTATTTCATTGTTGGGACATTCTGCTATTGTTGCTAGCATATTGTTGATAACAACAAAATCTGTGTTCAGAGTTGACTTAGAATTCATTGCTATATTGTGTACTATGTTTCATTCAAGTATAAAAACTGGAAGAAGTATACAGTAGTATTTAGAAGTATTTTGTGAGATCAACACTGGAAAGAAAAGGAGAAGATAGCTCAATGCTTTTGGGAGCTGTTAGATTTCGTCTTGTACTTCAAGTAAATGTTGGTGTCATATGAGTCAAACTTTATGATAAATTAATGCAGCACCCTGAAATAGAAATAAATAAGTCTCCAGTTCTCAGAAATGTGCATGCATTACTGTTGAATCAGAGCTTGGCAACAATACCACTGGCATACACGAAAGAAGTGTCCTTTTGTCTGCTATGGGGATATTTTTCAACTGTGTTTTGAAAATACCGTACAGCCTGTAGCTGCTGCAAACCAAAGAGTGTTAGCCAGCCTATATAGGCATGAATGAAACTTGCCGCATTTCCTAATCAAAGCAGTGACACAACCGTTTCTCTGTTCCCAGCTAATGGTGCTGAGCCTCCTTCCCACTGTGACTGAACCACACTTCCAGCAGTAGGAGCATCAGATGGAAGAGAGACATGGGTCCCTCTTTTCCACCTATGCTTTTGCTCACAGAGACCACTTCAATTTGATTATTTTTATACATTCATGGCCCTTTTTGGTGTTGCTTTTGAAATACAGAAATAGAAAAGAAATTGGAATGGGGAAAATGTGGTTGAAAAGAACGGGATACCTCAGTTCACTTTCTGCTTTTGTGAAAGCAACAAGACATGAAAAGATAAAAAGAGAAATATGTATCGAAAACCAAACACAGGGGTTTGTGTGTATTTCTTGTCACCCTGCTGTATACAAGGGAAAGTCATTAAGGTTACGAGTCATGACAGTTCTTCTTGATGATAAAATTGCTTTGTCAACAAAAGGGCTGAGTATATAAATGTGTCATATATCATCTCCCGTTCTTTCTGTCTATATATTATACGCTTGCTCGTCTAACCCCTAAAATTTACAGCTTCTTCCGGGATTTTTATGTAAAGTTAACTGAAAACAGATTTTACTTGGAAAAAGAAAACAAAACCCACTACAGTGTTTGCAACCAAAATGCTTCAGCTTTGGAGTCAGTTCTCTGAACAGAGAAGGAAGGCTCTCAGTGAATTTCTGCTGCTGGGGCTCTCCGCTGCGGGACCCTGTACCTGAGTCTCTTTGGCAGATGGGAATCAACATCTCCCCTGCTGCATTTCCTCCTCAGGAGAGCACAGCATCAGGTGTTTTCTTATTTACTCTCCTTTTGGACCTTTGGCTTGACCTGTTGTAGCTCACCCTGACTCATCTCCAGCAGGAAGGGTGGAGGTTTATCTCTCCCAGATGAACTGATCTGATGGTTACAGGGCTCTTCTGGGATGCGGGAATTGTGGAGTCAAGCCCTCTGAGGCTGAGGATACAAGCCAGATTTCCTGCTTCCTGGATGAGGGGACTACGGCGTCATGCACAAGGTGAGCATGAGTACTTTCTTCTTCATCCAAGCTTAAGGAAATGCAGGACATAACATTGCTTCCCTGAGCACAGAAAAGCATTTGAGGACCTGAAGCCCAGTTTCACGAGGGTGACAAATCCAAGCAAGAGAAAAATATTCCTGGCTCCTCTTTTTTTCAGTGCTTATTATAGTTTGATTCAGAAGTCCTGTCATGCTGAGTAGAGCACTCAGCTGGGAATTTATTTGTGGGTGCTCACCTCTCTCCATTCAGCCTCTTAGGTACCTCACCCACCATCGTGAAGTCCCCTCCACAGCCAGGCGCTCCAGCCTGCGGTGTGGGTTATTGCAAGGCTGAAATTCCTTCTGGCACCTTGGCCTTAACACTCTTCTGCTTAAGTGCTAGACGCTAAGCATTGGTGTGAGTCAGCTGCTTCAGTACATTCTTGGTCTGTCGTGGACAACAACTACCATCGAGTGCTGAAGGTTGCCAGGAGGTCACCTAGGAGGGCATTTGGGTATGGATGAGTCCAGGTATGGATGCAGATAGCCACAGAGCTCTAGCGAGAGACTCTCAGATCTTCAGTAACCAGGACCCAATCCAAAGCCTATAGAAGTCAAAACAGAAATTGCTGTCTTTCCCTGTGAAGGAGCTACTCCATTAGCTGTGTGGAAAAAAATAAGCTCTTCTTTCCAGCACAGGCCAGCTATTAGAAAGCAACATTAAACCAGTACACTGTTAAAACTTTATAACAAGCTAACATGAAGATTGTTGGGAAATTAGATGAAATTCTTTTGAAATGACTTGGGGTAGAGACACTATACTACACTAAACATAGAGATAAGAACATATATTAAGGGAAATGATCAGAGAGCTTAGATCAAAATATCAAAATATCAAAAGTATCATATCATCTTGAAATAGGCAGCATCTCCCAAGAATTCAATGAAGAGCCTGGATTTTTTGTCGGCGGGGGAAAGGAAGTGTGAAATAAAACCAGAGCAAACTAATACATCTGCAACACAATGCTGCGCCATGCCAGTCCTTGGGCAGCATCTCAAACTGCAGCTCGTGAGCCCAGACTCATTGCCCCGCAGAGTGTGTGACACAAGTGAACAACGCACGGGATGAGCTGCCCTTTCGTACCTTAAATCCTGCCCAGCTTAACCTTCTAAATTGCCACAGTGGTAGTATCACAGCTTAAAATATATCTTTCCCGGTTCCTTATGTGCGTTGCCCTGAGAGTTACTCTGGAGGCTAATGGAAGGCAGGAAGTTAGGTGCTGTTATTTTTTTCCATGTGTACGTAAAGCTTAATAGACTAAACTAGCAG
This sequence comes from Anarhynchus alexandrinus, assembly GCA_008711295.1. Lineage (NCBI taxonomy): Eukaryota > Metazoa > Chordata > Aves > Charadriiformes > Charadriidae > Anarhynchus > Anarhynchus alexandrinus. The sequence continues at coordinate 2,001,455 of VUYV01000108.1, forward strand.
GGTCAACAATAGGCGAAATTAAAACAGTTCTAAAAATGAACTAGACAAGAGGAAACAATTACAGGGCTGCTATTTGGAGGAAACAAGCACTGGGTGGTTCAGTCGCTAACACAATGAAGGAGACGGCCCACGATGGTGCTTCTAAACCCTTCCCGGTCTGGTATTCCCAAACTGTTCAGTGTTGTTTACTCTTCTGGAACGACGCCACGGACACATCCTGATAGGTTAGGAGCGATCCTTGGCGATTGCTGTGAGAAATAGGAAGCGGGCAGAGAGGGCAGCAGTAAGCGACGTCTGCTCGTTTGAGGAGCCGAGCAGCGAGTGCTTTCGTCTCCCTGAGCTGTCTGAGGCAACGCCTTCAAGTCAAAAAATAACTCCAGGAGGTATCACGGGCTGTAGAAAGCATCGTCAGATAACCTTCATGATTTCTCGGGTCTGCTTTGAAGATGTCAAAGTGTTGGGTGTAGGTACCGCGCATGGAACAGCGATGCCAGTTTTCAGGCAACCATAACAATAACAAAGAGAGAGCCCCGAGTCCATCGGCCTTACTGCTAGTTAATGAATTTATCTATCAAATGATAGATCATTGTTTCATTTTTAATGACAGACATTAGCCAGGCTCTCTAATTTCTAATTAAAAGTTACTGATTTAAAAAAAAAAAATCTGTTCTTTGTTGAAGGCACAGAAATGTCGGAAATGGAAAGCGCCAAGAGCCCAACAGATATATTATACAAATATCCATTAATCAAGCAGGACAAAGAAAAGGGAGAGTTTCTCTGCAGTGTCATTTTTTTCTGCCCTCCCAAAAAGTTTCTAGTAAGTGAAGGTAATTTAAAAACTTTCATTCAAAAGGCTAAATAAAGAACAATGAGGTGCTTTCAAACCTCTGCTCTGGAGAATTTGTGGAAGGCATCGTGTGTAGATCCTCCTGTCTGTCAGGTTTTATCGTGTGAGGTGAGAGCGGTGGTGTTTTTGAATCCAGAAAACAATGCAGACCACAAGCATGTCATCAGAAATTTACCACATAGTTATTCTTTTTTTTTTTTCTGCAAACATTTTAATTGCAGCTGCAAGAGACCGAAAAATCCTGCCTCATAAGTGTACTTTTCTGCTTTAAAAATACAATTGAAAGCATTCTGCTAGCAAGCCTACATAAAAGCTCATTAAATTAAATGCTAGGGATTATCTCTGAAGGTAAATGAATATAGAAGGCAGGTGGAGATAATGAAAATAGGATATTATCCCATTAGCTTTCATTCTGTTACTGCACCCAATTTGCTGTCATTTCTCATTAGCGTCCCACCAGAAAGCTACAGACTAGCTGGTAACTGTAGCACAAAAAGCGTAGCCCGCCACTCCGGTGGGGCGAAGGAAGGTGCCGACGGCTCCATGTCCGTCAGGGCGGCCGTACGCCCAGAAAAAGTGTGAGCTGCAGGTGAGGCTGCGGAGAGCAGCGAGGTGCCTGATCTGCCCTCCTCAGCAAAGCCAAATGCTGTCGGGTGATGCAAGAGCCCTGTGCGGCGCCTGCCAAAAAAACTGTACGCTCTTTCAGTGTTTCATTACCTCATACCACCCGTTCAGCTGCTGATGGCACTCCTTCTATTGAAAAGTGATCTAGCACGACGCACGTGTCCCACAGCACACACAACACCTCCAGGCCCTTCTTTAATAGCTAGGAACTCAATGTACTCTCTAAATACAGGCTGGCAACGAGGGTGGTGTGGAGCTACACTGGCCCTGGGGCAGCTCGGGGAAGGGAGGCAGGAGAAGGCGAGATACTCCGGCAGCTCCCGGGCTGCAGGAGGGGGCTGAAGGTGACCTGGCAGGGTCTGCAGCTATGTCCTCTTTGCTCCTGCCGCACTGGGCTTCCCTAGCGGGAAAGTCAAAGGGGAAGATGACAGAAGGATGGCTCTGCCGTCTCCCCGTCTCTGCTCTCCTGTGGTGGGGGCTGTGGGAGTCCCCCCCCAGCAGCAGGAGTAAGCCATTTTGCTGCTCGCCAAGAGGTGCTCCCTGGGGAACCCAGGTCACCGTGGAGGGGCAACCAGAGCCACCAGGAGCTAGTTTTCAGGGCTCGTTCAAGAGACTGAGAGCTTTCCTCTTCTAGAATTTGAAAACACGTTTCTGCAAGCACAGATTAACCTTGTTTGTTCATCTAGTTAAGCGCAAGCTTTTGTTCCTCCTGAGAAAGATGGAGATTTAGAGGAAAAAAGCTTCCATGGAAGAGTCCTTATGATGCCCCCAAGCTGGCAACACTTTTACATAAGAGCAGAATTTGCAGAAGTGGGGACACTGTAATGACTCGCGGGCATTCACTGCAGCTTCTTCCAGCCTGTAACCTCACTATTTTTACCGCCTCTCTTTCTTCCCTTCCCTTCTTTCCCTCGCCATTGGAGTTTCTCCTGTGATTCCTCCCCCTTCCTTCTCATTCCATGTAACTAATCTCCTAATTAAATCCCATCCCAAGAACTAAACTCCCATCTCAATTAATCACTACTATCCCTACCTTTAATGTTCTAATTTTCCCTTACCCCATCTCTAGTTTGTTTACATACACTTAAAAAAAAATCTGTTGAGGTGGGGAAAGCCCATTATTCCATGTTTCTGCGAAGTCCAACTCTTTCCCGTCTTTTCTTACCGCCTCTCACCCCCTAACTGGCCCTAAGGCCCTGAGTCTTATAAACATAAATACAATTGCATTTGGCTTTGAAGCACATGTCAGTCCCATACAATAAGATGCCCTACAGAGGATACCTATAGGCCATACTTTGGTTTTTTAACTGTTTTCCTTCCTCCTCTCTGCTCCTGTTTTCATTGTCTCTCTGTTTTTGTTTGTCTCCTCTGCCCCATTTTTCATCCAGGACCTCTCTCGGCTTCACCCCACCCTTTGCAGCCTCACCTCGGAGGAATGCAAACCAAATAACCATTCAAGGCTGATGAACTTTAAAACCCATGACATTCAAGTGGGTTGGAAATGAGACAAAACAATTTCACCCATCCCTTGTGTAGGGCCCTGCCGAGCAGCTCGCTGCAGCTCCCGGGTTAGTGTGCGGGAGGATGTGCTGCTGCACGTCTGCCTTTCATAAGGGAAACGCTGGAATGTGGCCGTGCACCAAAAAGCCTGTCGTAACACAGTTTGTTAGAAGGACACCCTGGATCCCCCACATGCATCTCATCATAGACAGGGCTTTTCAGCTCACCTCCTTTGATAGTGGAGCACACGGAAATGGCAGGATGAGTCTTGTTGATTGCTTAAGTGGAGTAATTTTTTAGGGTAGTGAATAGACTAGTCAGCAAATCTGCTTGGCCCACGTTGAAAATCTGTCCCAAACAACCGAATAAAACTTTGTTTGCTTAAGCAAGAAAACAAGATCAAAAGGAGTCCCTCCTTTTCACTTTCTTGCTTTTTATAAACCGTTTCTTAAGGCTGCCTAAGAAAGGCATGTGCAATCCCTTTATTTTCTTCAAAAAGCACTTCCAAGCTGGCTCAAAAAATGTATTTTATTTACTTAGCAAGTCACTTAAACAGTGTAAGTAAGAACAGGGTGGTGTGGGTGGGTGTCTGAGATGTAAGGAGGAGGAGGAGGAGGAGGTACTTTCCCCTGCATCCCCCAAATGACAGGGCTGTAGGCAGCGCTCAACCCCGGGGGACTCCCAGGTGGTGGGGAGCAGCAGCAGCAGCGGGTCTCAGGGCCGGGGGGGTCTCTGCCCGCAGCACCTCCGGCCCTGCGCAGGGAGGGCCCAGGGGGCCCAGGTGCAGGTGGCCAGAAGGGCCAGCACTTTGCCGCTGCACCCGAAAACATCAAAAGCCGACCCGTGTTTACCGTTTACTCAGCTCTCGCCCTCTCTCTTTTCACGCGCAAAAAGAAGCTCGCAGTTGTCACAATAACAAAGCAGGAATTGGATTTCTTTTCTGGAAAAGCATAAATATCAGCTCTGGTTTTGGCTCTTCTAGGATGGAGCTATTCTTTTTACAGGAAGGGGCTGAGATTATTTATTGAAAATGAGCTAACAAAGTGAAAATGAAATATTTGAAAATGCAAGAGAAAGAAAGTACTTGAATCCAGATTCCATGTGATCTCCAGGGGCATAAATCTAATTTTCCATGCAATTAGTTTCAAATCATGATAAGTGACAGATGCTTTCATTTATTTGGCTGAATTGTGACAACATTCTCCTTTTTTTTTTCTATAGCCCTCCAAGCCTGATCCAAAATCTACTAAAGCCAGTGGAAAGACTCCCACTGTCTTCGAATGGGCTTTGGATCAGGCCCTAATTAGCCTTGGGCAAACCAATAAACTCAAATACTTAAATTGTTGTATGTTGAGTCTCAAACCATACTTTGTTTTCATTCTAAGTTTACTAGAAAAGCTATGAATAGTTTACATCTCTTAATTTAGGAAAATTTAACTAAATTAGTTTGTATAAAAAGCCCCCAACAAGTTAAAAACCTACCCTGGGAACACTATACCTATATCCTGTTGAGAAAGAATGGGAAAAATGTACAATCTTTCCATAGACACAATGTACATTTCAAACATCACAAAAAGCATACTCAGAAATCTTCCTCCAGCAGTCTTTGTATTCACTAATGGTAGTCTGCTGTCTGTCTACCTATACCATAGCAGCTGGTATATGTATGATATATATAAAAGACTGTCTGCATACACAAGGATGCATATTAAATATAGCTATAAGCAACCATAATTTTTATTGACATAAATAAACTACGCTAGCTGAAGGATATTTTTGCTGATATAATTATATCTGCATTAGAGTTCTTTTGGCATGACTATGTGCTTCAGGTGAATTTTTCACACTTCATAGCAAAGCTGGCAAGACTTTTAAGAGTTGTTAAGTTGTAGGCTGGATAACATTTTAGTTGGCAAGGCGTAAGCTTCTTGACTTGCTCTGTACTAATGTGATACAGTAGAATTTCCCTAATGAGCACGTTGAAGAAGGCACTTGATTCAGAGGCTTAAATCAAAATCCTGAATCCAGAACAGATCCAGTGCCAATCACAAGTTTTTATAAAGACTAAACAATGCAGAAAAGGTACACAAACAAGTGCAGACAGCTGCCTTTTCACTCTGTTTATAATTAGAGCAGGCCGTACCCTACCTAGCTCACTCCCTTCCAGAAGTCAGGTAGCCACTTTATTATTGCCACATACTCCTCCAGCAACATGTTTTTTTAGCCTGGGCTTGTTGCCATGATAGCACAGCTACAAGACTTTCAGAGTGGACCTGGTGTATGTCTGGCTAGCTCAGAATGGAGCCAGGTAAGAATCTGCTGTGATGCTATACTGAGTGGGACTTCTGGTCCAAAATTAGATGTCTACCATGTAGACGTCTATGTCTGAGTTAGTTCTCCAGGCTCTTTTTAGAAGCAGTGAAAAGAAACAGGCACACCTGGGATTCAGTTCATCTCATTTGGAGGTACGTGTCTAAAATAGGCCAGAGGAATTATGTGTGTAAGTGTGTAAACTTAGGTGGGGTGATTTCCAACCACCTTCATAAATGGCTGCAGCTTGGGCATGATAACACAAAGAAGCTGCACTGGTTTAAGTAAAAGTGAGATGCTATAGCATGTTAATGAACTGAGTGCCGCATGGAGCCATGGCCACGCTGTGAAGTGGAGATGTGCTCCTACGGATAGTAAAGCCTAGTACTTTCTAGGCCACTACTGCAAAATCTTGTTTCGGAGATAGATCAAACAATTTATGTTGTCTAGTATTTGCTGGATGCCTCTACTGCCCTAATTTATTGGGGGCTGCTGGACGAACAACCAGGAAGGTAATGCAACACTTTCCCAGATAAGAGTATCTCCAAATAAATTTGAAAAACAATGAGGGAGATTAAGTGGGCTAAGTGTCCTTTAAAAGACACTGTCTGTGAAGCTGGAAAGTGAGATGGATTTTCAATTTAGAGAAGGGACCATGCGACAAGATTTACTGATCTGGGTGGGAAGGCACAGCCCACAAAGATGCTCATGAGGAAGGTGACTAGACAGTCGGTAAGCTCACAGATAGTTGTCTTATTTTGAGATAAGTATTTGGGTTTTGTTTTCTATATTGTCTTTGTTCTAAATAATTCCTTAACTTTATTTTAGTGCTGCTGCCCTTGTGCTGAGTGAGTGGGGACAGAAGTGCAGAGTCTGCACAGGAGCAACTAGGTTAGGGGCTGGATTTCAGATGGTGAAACTATACGCTACAATCCTGTGTTGAGCTACAGACTCTCAAGTTATCTGCAAGCAAACAGGTACCTCTGTGGACGGCAGGGTGGTACAGTGCCAGTCTTGTTTCTCAATGGCACTGGGTGAGCCCAGCCACTGTGCCCTGAGCGCAGGTGTCTACTCCTGGAGAGGCTTCATGTATCACCAGCTCAGCAACCGCCACCCCGGGGCTGCGAAGAGAGCTCCAGAGACCTTCAGAGGCCAGAAAAACAGTTCCCCAAATTCACTGGCCTAAGCTTCATTTACACTTGTTTTCCTTATGCTAAAAGGGGACAGACTAAACCATCAGACACTGACGTGGTATTGAATAAGCCAACAGTGTTCAGTTCAGTTCCTGAACTGCAAAAACGAAGTATCTTCCTAGTGATGAAGAGGTCTGAGACACCAAGGTCTCCTCCTAGCTTGGAGCTCCAACGCAATGAAGGATGCTTGTGTCAGCGTCCAATATGTCTTATTTAATCAGATCAGCACCCAATATTAAATCCAATATGTCTTACTTAATCAGCATGAAAACAGCCAGCCCAACCTTAGGTTAGAAAACCGTTGCAGGTTTTCAGCAGCCATCCAGCATGAGACTTAAATCTTCCAAATGAATAAACTTATTGTGGTGCGTCAGACACTTCTCACCGAGTTTGAAAGAAAAACATCTTAAAAACCTGTTCACACAGCATAGTTCCATATGTCTGATCTGGTAATTAGCACAACTCTTCTGTGAAACACCCTGTTAAGTAAATGTATTTGATCTGCAGCAGGTTTCGGCAATGGTTCAGACAAGTTAACCCGGTGCATCTTTAAGGACTAAATCTGCTGAAAGAGGGGTTTATTTTATTTTAAAAGAATACCTTTAACAGATCTCAGCTGCACAGAAATGAACAAATAGGTGGGTTTAGAAGGTGCCAGCAGCAACCATATGCCTTCTGGTGCGTATTTGATTTTTTTAGATCAATCTTCATGTCATAAAGGCACCTCCTATCTCCCTTTGCATGGAAAATGGAGTGTTTGTGTTTAATTCTTCATGCTCACTGGTGACCAGATAATCCTGATAGCCAGCATATTTCAAATATAGATTTTTTTTTCTTTGTCAGTGTTAAAGTCTGCTTAAGAAATCTCTCTCATTACAAATATGCAGAGGTCAAAGAAGGTTATTCAAATACATTTGAATGAGGTGTGTTAATCTACAGTCTATCCTGTCTTCTTTGGCTTCCTAGATCACTACCACCAGAGTATGCGTGCATAAAAGTAATTGAATCCAAATCAGCAGCCTGCCTCCATCTATGATTTATTTCATTCACCTGTGGAAGGACTTTTCAAAACTCTCACAAATTCAACCTTTCAATGGAGATGACAGATTATTTTCCTGCTGAAGTGGGATAACGTTATCAAACACCCCAGGCTTTTCAGACTGGCAATGCATAGCAAGGACTCTAAGCACCAGATGCAATATCTACACCTTCACCAAAGGCTGCTTGTCAGAAACGATTTCCTCTTCTGTATAGCAGACATTTTTTCCCTTCATTGATTCTCCCTCCTAAGGGCGCTTCATGAACGTCCCTGGACATACCCAACTTTTTCATATCAAAGCTTTAAATCTTGCGGTTGTTGAACAACTTTTCATCAGTGTGGCAAGTAAATGTCATAGGGATCATGAAAAATAGGGATATGTAAGTCAAAGAGCACGATTTCATGTCATTTAATATGGTGCAACTCTACATACTGTTTTTCTTCAGACTGCCCATAACCTCGCAGTTTGGATCCATACAGGCAATTTTTAGCCTTCAGACATTTGCTTACTCTGCTTTGAAAGAACAGTTAGCAGCAAACCCCGGGGGCTAAACTAACGAATCGTTGATCCAGCTGCATACAAATAAGCTAGTGTTTACTCTTTGTTTGACAACAAATTTCACCCCTGATTTCCCCAAATCCTTCAGAAGATTTATTTTGACACCCGCCAGGTATAGTATGTCGTAGCCGATCAAACCAAAGCTTCCTCGGGTAAATGCACTCTGTAAGGTGAGACGCAGGTCAGGGGATGATTAAAGACTGTATGTTGGGTCCTGGGATGCCAAGGTGTGGGTGTCACGCACCCACATTGTTCTCAGGGCAGCTCAGCATCCAGGCGCCCTGCCTTCCCCAGAGGACCTGGCTGCCTACGACGTGGGCCTTTTCAGCAAGGAGCACGCACTGGCTGGTTTGCTCAAGTGGGGTTGTTTGATAGTGCACTCTGGGACTGGTGGTGGAAACCCACACCGAGCCTGCTTGGCCTCACTTGTGCTGTGACCACCTTTGCTGCAAGGAGAGCACGGGGGGTGCAGCCTCTTCTGCCTCCCAGCTTGGGTTTACTCAGGGCTCTCATGGGATCTCCCTGCCGCCATCAAAACGTTTGGTTGAGCTTGGGCACCAAAGTGGACTTAGACCCCTCCCCGTTCCAAAGGCCTTTTAAGGTCTCAAATCAGGACAAGGTCAACATGAAGCATTATCAGCCAATTATTTCATGATTTTAGCCTTCCTTTTTGGTCCAGAATGCTGGGAACCATTTGCTCTGTCTTTGGTCAAAGGCCAGACTGGACTCAGCTGTCACCAAGAGGGGTAGTGGGGAGCTCTGGTGGATGCACAGTAGCTTTCCTGAGCTCAGTATATCCACATGAAAAAAAACCCCAGCGCTGTTATGCTTGGATCTACTATTTTCAGAGCCTGATCTCAGTGGGCAATTAGTCACTGGGGAACGAGATAAATACTTGCCTAGAAAAGGGACCTCATGAGATGAGTCAGTTGTCAGTTTCTGCTCTCTCCCCCAACAGTCATCAGAGCAATTACAGTATTCTATTAGCTGGTAATCCAGGCAGAAGTTCTGTAATCGTGTGAAGTAATAAGAAGGGATATTCCTAAATGTTTTACCCATCCACTCATTCCTAGCATGAGGAACTAAATTCCAGTGCTCCAACAGATATATGCCAAAGTTCACATCATTTTATGTTTATGTTCATCAGTTGTATTCATAAATTAAATTTATGGCACATTTCTTATTAGAATTTAAAAGAATGAGTGAAGTAATTTTTTTCCCCATGGAAATTTCTTGGCACAAGTTCTCGGGTACTTTCAAACATGATGTTTGAAATATCTTTTTAAAAAGCAGAAAGTCAATGCATATTTACTTGGCGTTAGTTATAGATAGATTTTCAGCCTCTGGCTGAAAACAAAAGAGCTTCTCCCTTGAGTGAAAGGAGATTTATTTGTTGTGAATTCATGGCCAAAATGCTGTTGAGCTCATGCCCACCACTGGCTAATTTCATCCATACAGATGTTGTCCATGTTGTCCTGTTATGGGGTCCCTGTCAGCACCCCAGAAACCACTGTACCACTGACAGCCCCCTTTGTTTCTTGCACCCCCAGTCACATCCCAAAGGCAATCTGTGTTTAGGGGCAGGGCTCTACTCACCCCCACTGCCATTCAGTGGGACCCACACAGCTACAGAGCCCACTCCCTTCCTGGACCCTGGGTTTGCAAAGTCACCCTGCCACCTTTCTGCATCAGTGCCAGGGTCCCCATGTTTGATGAGCAACTGGCCACATCCATATCAGGATGGAGAGAAGGGCGACTCCTCACAGGGTGCCCGTGCATTGGTGCAGCTCCACCAGCATGGGCTGCTCAGACACCCTCCTCCATCCCCTGCTCACACACCAGCAGAAGCTGGTCCCATCAGCCTAGTGTTTTGAATGGTCAAAAGCACTGTCTACAGACATGGTGTGCAAGCAGGCAGGCAGCAAACAAAAAACATGAATAGGTGTGGTCTTTCTTTAGATGCAAAATACTCCCCATGAGGCATGGATTTCGGGACATGTGGTGTCCTGACTTGCTGGTTGCCTTCCCTCCAGCTCACCCCCAGAGAAGCAGCAAGAAGGGGGTGAGACAATGTGCAGCCACTCACACATGCTCCAGCCTGACTGTCCAGCTCCTGGGGGTCAACCATTTGTCACCAACACATGCCAGAGCAGCCTGACCTGACACCATCACTCCTTGCCAGACAGCACAGGACTTTTGTACCACTCCTTTTCTCCCAGGTCCTGCCAAATGCTCTTAGGAAGCAGTTATCCCTTCCTGCCTCCTGCCCGGCTGTCTCGGTTCAGAGTCCACCGCTTAGGGAAAAGGAGGCTGTGAAGCTGGCTGTCTTGTGCTGCAGAGAGACAGAGGGCTGGCCAGAAGAACATCTCCCAGGGAGCAGGGCAGGGTGTTGCAGATGGCTCCTGGCTTGCACAGCTTGCACCTGGGTAGACATAGCACAGGTATCTGCCTCACCAAGGCTGGAAAGTCTTGAGGAGGCAAAAGTGATGATGATGTTTCTGGAAAGGCCCCGCTGGGGCTGAAGTAGGTATGGGGCTCATCTCAGAGAGGTGAGCTGCAAGGCGGCTGGCCTCCCGCCACCAGCATGGTGGGGCTGGTCTCAGCCCCTCCTAGAAACTCCCAGGACTAGCATGCTGGGGCACACACCTGGTGCTTAGAGGGTGGGGAGGGTCTAAAAAGACTGGGAAGTAGGCTCCAGAAGTGCTGTGACCTTTGTAAGCAGTTGGTCCAGACCTATTTTTTGCTTTCTCGCTGGCCTCACCTTTCTTGCCACTTCTTCCACTTCTTAAAATTACAGCCAAAACACTCCCCAGATGACTGTTACTAATACCTTCATCTGAACTGCCCTGTCCCAGGGCCTCAACGCTCAGCAGCACTTGGGCTGTTGTGTTGGCAAGAGAAGGAGAGACACTTTGGTGCTCTCCTGGTTTCTAATAAATGTCTCTTGGGAGACATCCTGAGAGATGCCTTGGGAAGTTGTCTTAGAGAGGGAGAGCCTGGGCCCAGGGAACAGCCTGGGAGTCGCATCCCTTCTGCTATTGCTTCTTGTATTTGGAACAAATATTGCTCTGGGAATTATTTAAATGATTACTGATTTTGTTCTGCAGTGTGTCTGAGATGTTTCCAGAGTTTCTTTGCACAGAGTTCTTCAATAGGCTAGTAGCTCGAGCCGGTCAACAGAGCAGGTCCAACAACACAGGTGGTAGGAAGGGCATGGGGATACTATTTTTGAAGAGGGATTTCCTGTTCAAAGATTTGATTCACGCATTTTTTCCAGGTCTGTTGGCTAAGTTGCCAGTCCTGATTTGAAGGCTGGCCTGAAAGGAAAGAGTAGATTAAATGCCATTGATGCAGTTGGCACTGCCTGCAGAACGGGTTCCCTCGCAAATGCATGTGCTCCGTGGAGCTCTCCTGTGAGGGTCCTGGGAACTGAGGGCAGTTTCCCTGTTTCTGAGTATTTTTGTGAATCCTGGAGGACTGCAAGGCATCACTCATAAATGTCCGGTCCCATGGGGCAAGCTACAAAGCCAATCCATTGCTCACAGCCCACATGACTTGGGAGAACACGTGTGTTTTGTCCCAGGCAGTATTAACAGGCTTTGCCTCCGGGTTGTGAGGCTATGTCACATTACTGACCTGCGTCTCGTCTCACGACTTGGTGACGTGGGAAAGGACGAGTCGCTATTCCTCTCACGCCAAGATGGGCACAGTCCCAGCGAGGGCTACCACCACCGCTCGGAGATGCAAAAAGAGAGCCCACGCTCATTCGTTTCATATGGCCTGTGTCCTGGCTCCAAAATCCTGGAGGGAAGAAAGGGGAGAAGCTTTCTCAGTGCATGTAGGCAACCAGACGGGCCAACTTTATGTAGGTGGAGTCTGGCTGCCGTGTCCTCCGTGGGCTGCTGGGCTGAGGCACAGACAGCCCTGGGGAAAGGGTGCAGAAGGCGGCTGGCCCAGAGCTCCCTTGTCTGGCCACATTTTTCCCTACCCCCTGCTTTTGCTAGAAGATACTGGTGGATAACGTTGTGAGTCAGGCAGTGCTTATGTGGTCTGCTGCATTTCTCCTGGGGACTGTAGGTATTTTGATTTTGTGGTTTGGGTTTTTCTTTTTTCTTTTTTCCCCCTCTGTCAATAATTGAAATGAAAGGTCAGGAGGAATAACTAGAAAGAAGGGGAATGGGAGTATTTATAAAGTGAAGTAAGCCTCTGGGAATCTTGGCTGACATCTTTGTTTTGCACAAAATGCTCTAGTAGCTTTTACTGTCAGAGATGGTCAGGGCAGCACAAGCTCCAGCAGAAGAGCTGCTTCTGACCCACAATGTAGGTGCAGACAGGAATGAACAATGACATGAGCACAATTTACAGTAGCTACAGGTACTCTTTGGAAATGTCCCAACCTGTGACTGACAACTCAAATGCCAAAAAGAAGGTAGGGCTGAACTAAGTTCATTCCACAGATTGAGAGCCAGGTTCTGGAGAACATAATGGGATTCGGCAATCTCAATGAGTGTTTTAACAAACACATAATCCAAATGCATGTATTGAACTCTGCATGCCCAATGAATAACTTCTTTGTATTTCAGTTGTATAGCTGAGGCTTAATTGAAATGGTCCAAATCTCTCACTAATTAAAGAAGGTTTCAAGGCAGTGTCGGCTTCAGCCTGCTTCATGAGGCAGGCCAGCATCAGTTGTGCTTACTTCTCCACCAGTTTTCTAGCACCTTGGTAATATATATATATCTGTCATTTCTCTTGCCAGTTTGAACAGGAACCGGTAATTTCCAGGTAGTATTAAGTAAACTTTTCATACTTACAAATTAGCTTTTCAATTCCCCATTTACTTTTTGATGGATCCTGTGGATGTATTTTGGGAAATTTGAAACAGGCCAAGGTGAATGTCGGGCAGATCTGAGGAGAGGACTGTAGTAACTAGGGAGGGAAATAGACTGGGCTTGTGAAAGGTTTTCTTAGTGAGCATGGAGAATAATAAATTAGTTTTAAAGAGGCTGTAGAGGTAAAATTTATTTGGTTTAGTAACTATATCTGTGGGGAAAATGAAGACTCTCGTATTGCTTCTGGACTGAGTCCCTCTGAGGTGGGCAAGGGCAACAGCACTACAATTAAGTCATTCAACAGTTTTTTTCCCTTTCTAGCTTTTCTTGGTTTTCAGTTCCCTGGGAGAAAAAAAAAAAAGGCAAGAGGTGGAAAGGAGAAGTCTTCCCCAAAATTTCCATGAGGCATTACTACCACTTTTGGACAGCTCTTATGGACAAAATGTTAAACATGATTTTGCAGCAATAGGGTCACAAGAAAGGACCAACATAATTTTCGGCCGTAGGGCACAGACAGATGTCATTGAAATAGTTTCTTTCTCTGGTAACCAAAAATGCATACTGCAATTGGATCAAACTAAAAGGTCTGAAAGGATTAATTTGTGAGAGAAGATTTACAGATCAGAGGCATTAAAAGTATTTTTATAGGAGCACCATTTCTAATAACTGAGAACTTTAGGTAGTACAGATATGTATGTCAAAAAAAGGAAGAAATGAGCAGGAAAATCTCTTTACAGTAAGATCCACAATTCCCTGTGTAATTGTCTCCCACAGGATTTAGTGAAAACCCACAGTCATTTTGATTAGATCTGACCAAACATCAGACCCCTGGGCAACCCTGCGTCTTCATTATACTGATTTTCATGATCAACCTGGTTTCTTTCTTTCATGATATTTTATAGAACCATAGAATCATTTAGGTTGGAAAAAATTGTTAAGATCATCGAGTCAAACTGTTTCCTCTCTTAAAGAGCTCATTTTGCTTTCGAAATGAAGCAAGGGAACCAGCACTGCAAACCTGACAGAGACAGGTTAGAAATAGGTGAAAACAAAGGCAGAAGGTGCTGTCAGGATCTTTCCTAAACTGCTGGTACGGCAGCCTGACAGGTAGGGTTACCAGCCCTGACATCTCTGCAGGAATTACTGTGCTTCATTACTCAAGAGCAGAAAATACTCAGATCACCTGGTTCCTTTTCAGTCATCCGCTGCACAGAGGTTAGACTGCAGCGAACCACCAGATCTTATCAAAGAGCAAAAAGAAATGAGTAGGTCTGTGAACAGCAGAGCCAATGGTGCCTGGTCTGTGAGGAATTGTGTCTTGTGGTTGGGTTCTCTGATGTCTAATAAGGTGTGAGTTTTGCTTGAAGCTTTACACGCAAGAGGAGCATTCATTCACCATTGCTGTCTCCCACGTGAATTCTCTGATGCTTCACGAGGGGTGAACTCATGCCACATTGGTTTCCTGGAACCGGCACAAATAGGCTGTCTTTCCTTTAATCTCTCCTCCGCACTTCTTGAGACCTCTCTACAGCTAACAAATTTGGTTTAGATTGGTTGTGCATATGTCCCAATCATTCCTTCCCACCCTGGAGGCTTTTGTAGGACCACAGCAGAGAGCTAAGCTGTCCCAAAAAAAAGAATTAAAAAAGCTCTTGAGTGGGCCAGATCAACTACGACATGATCCAGCTCCCAGAACCAGGTTCCTCCCAATTCTTGTGCTGACAGAAAGGAAGGGGACAGGCCCAGGGCATGGACGGTGGTCTGGGGCAGGAAGGGAGCTCAGTGGCTTCCTCCAGCAGCAGGGCTGCCTTCTGGCAACCAGCGATGAGCCTGTGGTATGAAAAACACACCTGGAAGAGTTAAGCAGTCGTCCCCGAACAAAGTTCACCAGCTGAATCCAGGCAGTGTGTGTTCACACATATTCAGGGGCAAGCCTGTGGCTACCTGTTAGGTACAAGGATTGGGCTGGGGCAGGGGTTGCTTCCCTGATAGGAAACATGTCCTTGCCAGAGCTGGAACATAACAAGGCATAGAGGACTTTTCCTTACGGACGTGTAAGGCATTGCCTTCTTCTCAGATAAAGGCACCTTTAAGCGAATGGAAATCTAAGTGGGAAGAGTTGCAAAAAGGAGAGTAAGTGTTGAAAAGCAGCTGTTTTGTTTTTCACTAGCTGCTGCTCCCACTCCCTGCTCAGTTCCATGCACATTGTCCCAAGGGCAGGCTCTAAAGCCCGGCGGTTGCAGCAAACTGGTGGGAACCAGGAGAGCTTCAGACCATAATCCCACCTAAACTACCCACTTGCTGTGTGATTGCCTACGTTGCGGGACCTCTTTGTGCCTTGGTCCACCACCCTCAAGATCTGGGCAAGACATGGAGGTGAAAGAGAAACAGATGGTGATTTACGCTTGGCTGAGTTGGCGTGTCAGAAATAGGTAGCTGGTGGTGAACATTTTTTTTTGTGGATTAAAGTTTACTCTGTATGATGCTCTGGTCAGAAATGATATGGCCACAACAGAGAAACAATAAACACACTAAAATCCTGGCAAGCTAAGGAAACCCACAGTAAACCATCTACTTAGATGAGTATCGTTCTCATACATAGCAGCTGTTTTAGTTCACATGGCTTCTGGTAAACTCAAATGCTGTTTTATAGTATATCCCACTGCTTTTAAATGTCTTATTTTCACTGCTGCTTCCTATAGACTTCTTATCAGGCATCATTTTAATCAGTTCTCTGATACTGCCCTGGTCGAGTGAGTGCGATCATTTTAACGACTTTGTGTTTTGATGCCCAATTTTAAAGCTCCGCCACTATTCTTCCTTTGCTGTAGTGGATGTGTCAAGCATGCCCTGACTGATTCAGCTTTGTCTGCCTGTCTAGTCAGTGAGGACTGGAAAATTTACATTCAAGCAGAAACACTGAGTTAATAATGACGAGGTGCTGAAAAAGTTTTGGGTCACATCCAAGTCTGTGTTTCCAAAAATGAGACCCAAGAACTACAGACTCAGAAAAATACAGAATTCAGATTCACTTTTTAACCTTACAAGGGTTTTTGTCTTCATTTCAAAGGAAATTCTGTTCAGTTACGCACATGAAACTTCAACAATTTGAGGATGTAATCCTGTAATTCTTTGTCAGGCAAGTCTCCCGTTGACTCAGTGATTTCAAAGGCACTGGTGCCTGTGTATGAATGGCAGGATATGGTGCAAATTTATGATCATGGAGAGCTCTGCTGTGTCCTACTTTCACATTTTATTTTAATTCGCTTTATGGGAACATTATGGGAAAAAGATCCTGGCCTCAATTCATTCAACTGGAGCTCTGCCACCCATTTCCGCCGAGCCGGGCTTCCACCCCTTCTGCTTTTTACTAAACAAACAAGTTGCGGTACCTCTAAGAACAGCATCTCTGGAGGGAGCCTTGAAACAGCATCCGCGTATCGCCAGACGGCAGGTGATTGATTTTAAGCAAATACACAAAATTGTTTTTTAGGCAATGGTGAATCAAGGGTGTGTGACATAATGGCACCGTGACAAGAAAGTGCACTCTGCAGAAAAGATTTTGTAGTGCAGTGACTGTAGCCTTTGACAAAGAGACTGCTTATGGCTAATGTCCTAACTTCTTTATCCTCCCAACCTCCTTTCTTAATATGGACTGTCTTGATAGAAGGTGAAGGATAAGATGGATTAATAGAATAGCTTTTCTCCACACCTAAATCATGTACAAAGTATGATCTATGGTGCAGTTGGTGTCATAAAATAGAGATGTGATATCATTGCCTTGACATTATCTTCCTTGCTACCCTTGAACTCCAGAGACTTAATGGCCTTCAAATAAATGGTATTTAAACAAACCACTTTTCAAATGATCTTGTGGAACCTATTTAATCATTACCAGGAATAAGTGGTCATTGCTAAGAACTGGATTTTCCTGGCTGCACAAGCGATAGTCAGTGTGCTCAATCCCTAGGGATCAGAAGTTGGTTTAACAACTTTTTTGAGTACAACTGTATCACTTAACCAATTTAAAAAATGATGCTGCAGATTTACCAGCCTCCAATCACAACTTAATTATCAGGAGCATTCTGCAAACTGACGAGCTTAAAATGTGAGCTCCTACCAGTTAAATGTGCATCTTCTCATATCTTGCTCTCTCTCTCTCTCCCCCCCGCCATGCATAATATATGGATATATACCTTCTTAGCCTTAAATTTCATAATTTGTACATAGGGGCCAACAAGAGAATAACCTAATCCAGGGTTAGGACTGAATTCAGCGATGGCTAATCACCACACTTCATATGCTGGAAATAAGACTCCCCATTCTTTATCCAAGTATGCAATTAGTCATAGTGGTTACTGTAAAAACAGAGTGAATCTGAGAAGATGCATCTGCTTAGACTGAAAAAAAGAAGTCCCGAGGAACTGGAAGTACTTTCTTTCTCGTGTAATTTCACTAGTGTAGTAACACCAAAGTTCTCTGAGCGTGAGTTTCTCTCTTTAACCATGTCCATGGAGTGCAGCAGTGGGTGCACGTACGTGCTGTATATCAACCCTTTGACGAGTATTACGATAGTTCCCATCTATTCTCATTTTCCCACTCTATGTTTTAGCCTATTTCAGCTTTATGTCTTACACCATCATTCATCTGAATGGGTAGCTGTGGATCTTAAACACTGGCATTTATGTGTGAGATGTAGTAAACTGGGAAGTTAGATGGATCATTGCAGACAAAAAGAAAAAAGCTGTTATCTAACAAAATCCAGTGCTCCATATGTTGTCTTGCAGGTGTCCCTTTATGTTCTTGAGCTGAGTACTTAATGGCTCTACTTTTTGCATGAGCACTGTCAGATTTTCTTTACCTGTTTATATCGTCATGTCCACCACTCCACAAAAGTATTTCCTGCCAGCGAATTGCTCCTCATGCCCGTCACAGGAGAGCTTTTTCTCAGCAAAGCCATCATTGCGAAGCATGAACTCACCCCCCCCATCCTGAAACATTTCTCAAAAAGCCGACAGACAAGGTCCTCATCTGCCTTGGCATGTACAGAATCACAGAATCACAGAACGGTCAGGGTTGGAAGGGACCTCTGGAGATCATCTAGTCCAACCCCCCTGCCAGAGCAGGGTCACCTACAGCAGGTTGCACAGGACGGCGTCCAGGCAGGTTTTGAACGTCTCCAGTGTGGGAGACGCCACAACCTCTCTGGGCAAATGTCTCAGATGTACGTCCGATGTCACAGATATTTTAAGGCCGGTGGAACAGCCCCAGTTGAAGGGGGGCGAGGCAAGCTTTTTTCCCCTCACCACGAATGACTTCGCCTGAAGATAGCGGGGTTCGCTCTAAACCGCTCTGCTGCTGTTCCCCTGGTCCGTCGCTAGTTGGGGCTCACGGCAAAGGGACGAGCCCGGACCGGGGGTACCCGGCGCCGGGCAGCGCTGCCCCGGGAGCGGGGCTGGAGCTGGGCGGGGGCCGGGGGGGGAGGACGAGCCCCGGCCCCGGCCTCCCCGACGGGCGGCAGCGAGTTACCGGTGCTGCATCCCCTGCGATGGCAGAAGAACCTACCTCTTCTGGAAAGGCTTTCCTTCGGGCAGCTGAAAGCCTCTGTGCGCCTCCCACCAAAAAAGCAAAGCTAGCTAGATGTTACCATCCCGGTTTGGCCGGTAAGGAAAAGTAAAATAGACCCAAATTGAGCAGCTTTCACAAAGGGCAGAAAATAAGACTATTACGGGTTTCCAGAACAGGACTGAGGTAGACCATCTGCCAGTCCTTTGGTTTTCGTACTGAACAATTTGTCATCTTAAAAAGGTCCTAAAATCTGTGCATGATTTTAAGGATGTAAGCGATACCATTCACTTCCAGGACAGCTCGTATTACGGCATCTTCTAAAGTGTATTTCCCCGACTTGTTTTTCCAAATGTATCAGTTGTTTCATATTCAGGGAGATGGCTTTGCCAGCCCTGAAGAGGAAACCTAAAATAGAATAAACTGCAGTATCTAAGGTTTTGGGCAAAGATTCAGTTTTAATCCTAAATAGCCCTAAATCCTAAATAGCCCTAAATCCATTCTTAGTAAGATGTGAATCATCATGTTTATAGTCGGAGCTATAGAGATAAAACTCAGCACAGTCTGTAAAAACAATTCCGTATTAAAATGTGAGACTACAGCTCCTCTTCAAGTCCTAAAACCTGATACCCAATACTAAAAAACTATCACCCTCTTAACACAAGTGCCAACTGTCTGTTCAGACAGGAAAACCTGCCACAAGGCTGATCTCCCTTTTCCAGTCCCTGAAAAAAAAAAAAAAGGAAAAAAATAGACCTTTCCCGGTCAAAAGCATTCAAGCTACAGAACAGATTTTCTTTCCTATTAGTTGGGGTTTTTTTTTTAGGTTTGTTTGTTCTGTCCCCTCCTCACAACCCATGTTCCTCTGGTACAACTGATAAACAATGCCTTTTATTGCTGTAGGCAGCCAGTCCTGCCTAATACAATAGCAGGCAAGGTTTGGCGGGACTGCAAAGTGCAGGTGTTTGGAGTATTGTGGTCATCCAAACCAGATGCTGAGGAGATGGAGCACCTGTTTCCCTTCTTTTCCGCACTGGAGAATACAGCACTATGCAGGCTACAGAAACAGCCTGAAATTAATAGTGCTGCTGCAGTTTTCCCTTGACAGGGTAACAGAGATGTACCATCTACGGCTTTTGCAAGCACTCCTCTGAGTGCTCATACACATGTGCTGGATTTTATTTATTTTTTTTTTTCCAGAGCAACAGAAGGCAGTCAGGGATGGGTCTGCAACTTCATTTCTCTCCAGATTATTGTATTCGTCATTAACCGTGCCCTGGCACAAAAAGAAAAGTTGGTTTTTACAGCCCTGACGGCAGTAAAGTTAAACCAAAAAATAATTTATATTTTATATCTATTTTTACAGGTTCTACAAAAGTCTCTTTTGGATGCAGAAATGCAGTTACAATGCCGTGTTCAGGCCAGTTGACTCCCTAGTATTGCCTCTGCAGGCGATGGAAAGTCCTCTACTGATGTGAAAGGAGTCGGGATCCTACCTAGAATCATAGAATCATAGAATTTTCTAGGTTGGAAGGGACCTTTAAGATCATCTAGTTCAACCATCGCAATACTACCTATACTGAAAGGCAGTAGTAATAGTAATCCTACAAGAAAGGTCCCCAAAATGATAACCCTAAATAAGCTCTCCTTTCTCTGTCTGACAGTCCCCATGGTCTGCATGGCCGGGAGGCAGGAGCTCAGCTGGGAACTCCAGGCTGGTGTGTAACGAGCCCTCCCCGGCCTCAGCCCACCTTCCTCTGCCCCTTCCCGCCTCACACTCCCGAAAAGCAGCGCCCTTCAGAGAGGGAAGAGCAGGCGTTCAGCTGTGGGTCCAGGTGGGTGACAAACCATATGGAAAGGATGGATTTTTGGCAGGCTGGAGGGCTGTGTCTGACGCAGCAGCTATAACCCCCATTCGTGCTGTGCTGTGGACTGTAGTCAGCCTTTAAATGAAGAAACGGAACAGGTTTTAAACCAACAAAGAACATAAAAACACCGACTGCTTTATAGCATTTTCTTTTTTTAAGAAAAATTTAGGGAAATCTGGATGGGTAGCAACATTTTCCAGTTTCTGGCCACAGAAATATTTGTGCTAAGAAAATGTAAGTAAATGTAAATTTGAAAAAAACTGCCAGAAAAGTAAAATCTGAAAAACTTTACAGAATTGAATTTTAGGCCATGTCACTTTTAAAAGTGGCACTCCAGCCCCTACCACTAAAAAAAATACATCTACCTGAAAAAAGAAACCAAAACCAAACGGTGTTACTTTAGTTTTACCACCACGTAAATCATGGAAAGGTCTGGCTTCCAGAAGGAAAAGAGGCTCATGACGCTATGGCAGTATCCCAATAAAATGAAGACACCTTGCTTTCCCTGTGATTTTAGCTCAGGATGGCTCACAGCTGTTGACTATCTCCAGGTAGAAGATGCGACCATTTTTATATAGTGAAGATGATGGCGCAAATACTACCTTCCCTGTCTTTTCTCTCTCACACAGAGAAATAAATACGCAAGCAAGGTTCCTGCTGGAAACAAGAACAGCTTCAGCTCTTCAGCAATTCAAGCAGCTCTTCCAACGTTTTAATTTCACAAGGGTTTGACCCAGAGCATGAAAAGCACTGAGGCAACATCTCAGTTGTACCTTTCCATGCGTGCCCACCTCAGAGCAGGGCTGAGATTGCTCCTGGTTTCCTCAGTCCTTAGTCAAAGCCACCCATCAGGCCCAAATCAGTCAGGTTAGACTGGGATTTTTCCCTTGACTCCTTATGATTCACTCTGCAGACAGACTTTTAATGAGAGCTCGTCATTGCTACCACCTGGCATTTATGAAACCCTTTTTCTCATTTCTCCATGGACAAGGTACACTTCTTGGTTTTGGCCATTTAGAGCTACACGGTGAATTCCACCTCTCCCAGGTACTTTATTTTTATGGCTTCTGACGTACCCTTCGGTTTAGCCCCCAACAGTCCCCGTACTGCAGCACAGATAAACCCTGCCTGAGGTAAGAGCAGCCCTATTCAATCCCCTCTCCTCTTCCTGCTCCCCCTCCCTGCCCTAAACAGACAGCGTTAATGAGCCAGAAACCGTTTTGAACCAGGAAAAAGGGAATTTTGGCAACCGGTGTCGTATTTCTGTAAGGAATCAAAAATAAAATCAAGGGGAGAAAAAATGTTACGAAGAAGCCGTTTAAGCTGGAATCACAAGAGAGAGGGAAATTACCCACACCGGGAGACAGGCAAAAGAAGGGCAAGTTGGAAGGCAGATATGCTGGGCAGACTTCAAGGTCTACAAAAGATTGGTTGTCTCTTTTGGGGTTTACACTCTCTTTGTCTAATTAGACTAATAGGGGTAGAATAGAACTGGGGGAGATTAAAATCCGTGATAAACAAGGCATCTTTTATTTGATATTATTGGAACTGGTTTCACTTATCTTCAGGAATCTTTCTTTTTGTGCTCCTTAATTTGTCCTTGAAGTCCTGTATCTAATCATTAGTTGAGCAACCAATAATCCTCCCCCAGCCCCTCCACCCCTTTTTATGGCCAACTTTAATCTTTCAACTCAGTGAAAAACATGTTTCCCCTATCATAACTAGTTTAACAAAAATTCCCTTTCAAGTTTAGATTGCGCAGATACAATGGCTTTCCTGCAGCTTCATGCTGGAGAAAGGAATTTACATTAGAAAAAAAAAAAAAGAGATTTATGATAGCATTGTATTTCCATTTGAATATGGAGAGTTAATAACATGCATATGTTTTTTTTATTATTATTATTTTAAGGTTTAAGCTATGCCATAGGCAAAAGGAAACCTGGAAACTGTGGGACTGGCAGGGCTCAATGAATAACCTAATCTGGATTTCATTCACAAACAGCAGCTCACACACAGGGAAAGGGCTGGTGTGTTTCGCCAAATCGGAACTGGAGTAAGTGCCAGGATTTCCTGATTTGTTTACATTTCTCAAAAAACTTTTTTCCCCTGGATGAGGCTAGAATTAGACTTCCTTTTCCACTTTTGGCCCTTTCCAAACTATTCTTGCTTGACATATTCTCTCCTTTTCCCTGTATTCTCCTTTGTTCCAGTCTCAGCTGGCTCTTTTGTCTTGGAAAACAGAAAAGGCAATGAAAGATGTCAGTCTATGATAATAATGATAATGTAGCCAGGTTTGCATGACAGCAAAACAATGCCGCAGGCTTTTCCAACACCCTTGGATCCACCATTCTTCTTACAATGGTTCGGGGGGGGGAGCGAGTGGGCTCTCTCTGGGGCTGAGGGCTGGAACAATAGTGTCATAAGGTAAGAGAGATAAAAAAAATCAAAATGAAACAGGCTAACCCAAACTCTCTTGATGAGGCCTGCCACTGAGTTAATCAGAAATTGGAGGGGGCCGGTTACACGTAACTAAATCACCTTTTCATCAGCTGACTGGGTTCTCCGAGCCGCTGAAACACATCGTTTTCCCTCGCAGTCCTTTTTCACTTTCACTGACTTTACTGTACTTCGCCCATTGTCTGCAGCCTCAGTGCAATCACTGCAGAAACTTGTTTGGGAGACCTTCTCCGTGCCTTTGTTTACAGCCCTTTGATCATCCCACAGAAAGAAAAACACTGTAGCTTGGCCCTCAGCCATTGTTTTCTTAACATGACAAGACGGCCAACCTGCAATCAGTGCTTGATGCGCACGCGCAGAAGGGCTGCTAGGGACTTCAAAAATTATGGGAAGACTAGCAGAAATATTGAGAGCTTGGGCGTCTTGCTCAGTAGCGGTGAGGGTTTTCAGTCCCTGATGTAGCCACCCTGCCACTGCAGAGCAGCAGCCCGAGTCGTCGTCACTTCTTAGCAGCGGTGTTACAGCAACACAGTTATTCTTATCGGGATGTCAGGTCCCAGCGCCTGAACTCTTGCTGTCAGAGAGAGCCCTGCGAATGGTTCACGCTTTAAGGGGATGAGGTGGTGAGGGGGGGCTGCGCCAGGCACCGACATCCAGCGCAGAGGCAGAGCGTTCCCACTGAGGAGGGGTGCAAGACTGAATTTCTGCATTTCAAACAAGCATCGTCAGCCAAGTTTTTAGCTGACATTGTTCCTATTGACATCAGTGCGCCAATGCTGATTTACACCCGCTGATGAATATGCGTCTGGGAGAACAGGGGGATAGGGTAATTCTGTAGAAGAGTTAGCTGAATAGGAAAAGGAAGTAAGGGGGGGAAAGAGGGAGATAAAAGAGGATGGGAAGGAGAGACATGATCGTGGGACTCAGGAAACAAGAGCTGCAATGTACGGCTGTGGGAAAATGATTAGACGAGATTGCATCAGACTGGACACCAGTTTTGCAATTTCTGCAGCACCTTTTTAAGATCCCATACTGAGATACCGAGCAGAATGTGTGTGGCTGGATACCTGGAACAAGTCCAAGCAAAAGGCCAAATGCAATCAGTCATCTGTGTTTGCTGGTGCTGTGTACTAATGTTTCCTGTGCAGTCATTGCAATATATGTCTGCTTTGCTTGTTCTGAATTCTGCTTTTCACCTTTAAGTATTTGTACCATATTCAGTCGTTTACACTGTGTATAAGCACGCATTTTTGGCACATTGCTTGATTTGGGGGCCAGAAATCACTGCTCCACTGGTACTCACCAGAGGGAGGGATGAAAGAGAGAGTAAGATGGGGAAAGCTACATGAAGGGGAAAGAACTGACTTCTGGAAAGGGGAGTAAGATGCTATAAGGGATGGTAGAAAACACCTTTGTACATGAAATCACAAGCCAGCTTCTTTCGGTTTTAGGAGATCTCTGCAGAGAAGCAAGAGGTCCAAAAGCTGTTTTGCTGACACGATTGATTTAGCTGATCTCAGTAGGGCTACTCATGTGAGTAAGGTGAGCAGGAAACGGACTGATGTCAGCAGGCAGCCTGCGCTAGAAACTCACACCTACCCTTTCTGCTTCATCAGTTGTCTGAGCCCGCAGTTTCACTATTAGGTTTTGGTGGTGCATTTTTAGATTTCCAGTTACAGCTTGCATGACAACCGCCAGTGGCCTACACCTGACCAGTTACTGCCATTTAACTTGATGAGAAATGTAAAGGAAGCATTCTTCCAGGAGAAAGAGTAGAGGAAGGGACAAGTGTATTTCTAGTACTTTCCAATAATTATGAGTCATGACTTGTGTCAGCTAGAGTTTAGTTCTCACTGACAAGTGTCAGTAAGAAAGTATTACTTTAAGAAAACACTTCTGCTTTTTTTTTTGCATTACTGATAGCTAATACAGATGAAACCACAAACCTGAAGAGTTCAGACTTCACCAAATGTTAGTCATGCATCATTTGGAGTAACTCAGTACTTGATGGTAATTGGTGTTTAATTTGGATGTTCCTTTTTCTCGCAACCCCAAATAAATTTTCATTTTCATTTTTCATACTACTCCGTATGTCGTAAAGATCACCTGATTGTTTGAGCATAAAGTTAAGGCAATATTTTCTAAAGCACTAACTCACAAGGGAGGTCATGCTAAGTTGACCTAGTTGTGCTAGTTGACCTAGCACACCCCCTTGGCCCACACAGACTTCTGGTGACACTTTATAAGGCAAGTTACATTTCAGTTATTCAGTTTCATTTAAAAAGTTGTTTTCCATGCTTCCACATCATATTTCCAGGAAAAGAGAAGCTGAAGACTACAGGTGCAGGGTGATGCCATTCCTTTTCTCTCTCTGCCCAAGGATGTGAGTTGATGATATCCGTGCCATTCTGCTCTGGCCCTGTCACTCCTGACCTGAACTTCAGTACACACTGAGAATATTGTGAGTCTTCTCAGCAGTGTCACACACTAGCACCACAGTGGATTACCTGCCTCAGGCAAGGCTCATTCTCTGGCAACAGACATCTCTGGAAGCTCATGAATTCCATCCAGTGGAGAAACGGCGGTAGCCAAACAAACGGTGTAGGATGCTTTCAGTGATCTCTGTCCTCTGTGGGAGTAAGCTGTTGGCAAAGAACAAGATTGAGTTTATAGTCAGCAGGATGCAGCTGCTAACTCAAGATGTTATTTGCAATTAGCTAACCACGGCTGCAGTGCAGCATACGGGTCCACGGGACGGCAGTACAATAGATGAGTGGAGATGGACATTCCTGGGCAGGATGAGTGGGAAGGCAGTACTGAGTATTGGCTTGAAATTTTTGGTAGAGATTGGCCAAGAACTCAAACTCTGAATTCTGAAAACCCCTTTCAAACTGGAACTAAAACCATACTTGAAAGTACAAGTTAAATTTCACTGTCCTCAAACTGCAGTATAAGAAACATGCCTGACTCAGAAGAAATCTCAATGTTCCTCATAGAGACAGGGAATTCCCTTTCTGATACAGCTGCAAGAAACAACATAATCTTTTTATTTTCACAGTTACAAGAAACAACATAATCTTTTTTTAAGGAATAACTGTTTTTGAAATGCAACATTTTCAAAAGCATTTGTGACAATTCCTGATCAGTGTCCGAGGCACAGTTCTTCTGGTTCTCCTGATGGAATTCATATTTATTAGTTGTGAACAAAATTTGTGTAAAATGAGAGTTTTTTTCCCAGCAAGATTCCCCTCCCCACCCCAGACCCTTAAGTTTTTCTTTGTCCTTTTTTGGTTACAGTAGAAACAGGACACGACTGACAGAGGTGAGATATGTGGAACTTTGCAAAACTCCACTTTTTTATTAACTCCTTCTTTTTAAAATGGAAGGACCATGATGGGGCCAACTAAATCCATTTAGCTCAGTAGCCTTTCTTTGACACTAGCCAGCTGCGGTTGGCTAAGCAAAGGACAGAAGAAAACAGGCAAACTCAAATGACCATTCCTTGGGCAAGGCCACATAACTGCCAGCAATCAAGAGTTCAGAGAATTTTTGAGCCAGAGGTTGCATCTGGGCTATTGTTTTTGATGTTCATCAATGGACCTATTCTTTGTAAAATTCTGTATTTCTATTTTGAATCCATTTATATCTCTTGGCTTCCACGACATCCTGTCACAGTGAGTTAATTATGCTTTGGGTGAAAAAATTACTCGCTGCCTTTTTTTTTTTAAACACCATACCTCAAATTTTCATTTAGTGTACACTCTTGCATGGTAAGAAATAGTGAATAAATGGTGCCTATTCACCTATGGTGCCTATTCACCTTCCTATATCAGTCGATAAAGCAGATTTGCTGTATTAGTCATCTCTCTTACCAGCTGAAGAGTTATGTCTTTTGCTGATTCCATACCTCTCATCATTTTTGTCAACCCTTTGTCTGCATCTTTCCCACTCTACTGTGTCTTCTAGAGAGGGGGGTGAGTGGAACTGCAGTGGATTGCAACAGCCGCAGAAACAGTCTTGGAGCACCTAATGTCAAATCACATACTTACGTTTTAAGTTTCCCCAAATGCCAGGCTAGCCTCCATTTGTTGGAATGGACTAGAGAAAATTTTAAAATCTGAAGTTTCTATTTAGCTGTTTCTACAGCATACCACTTTCAGGACCATCTCTGGGTTTTGTTTTTGTTTAGTTGTTTTTATTAGGGAGAGTGATTCATGGTTTTGAGGGTTAGCAATACTTTACGTATGTGCTTCCCAGTACTGCCTTCGGTTTCTGGCTCCTCTCTCTTTCTCACACTTAGGGCAACACAATATTCAAGTGAAATCAATCATAAACATAACATATCCCAATTTTTGCTATTATGCTGCATTAGTCCCTAAGGAAAGCTCTCTCTATTTACAATTTTATAGCATGCTTAGGTTTTTGATCTGAGCCGACACAACCCATTCAAAGATAAAGACATCAATTAATTAAGCAGTTGTTGAGATCAGAAATCTGACACCCATATGGTGTCAAATTAGTGCCTGAAAGCAGTTAACTGCCAAGAGAAGCACATGCATCTGTTGCAAGAGATTAAAATGAAGTATCCATTAATTACTATGAGTTTCTTGATTGACTTCAAAATTACATTGCTGAACTGATTCTCTTTGTGTTATTCATCTTTAATGTCATCACTTGTAAATAAAGACTTGCTTCAAAAATATCAAGTTCCAAGCAAATGCTAAGTACCCTCTAAAAAGCAAGCAAAGGAAACTCAACTGTGAAGAGATGCCACAAAGCATGCGCTATGGTTTTTTCCATTGCTAGGAACTACATAAAACCAGATGTATGCAGAAGAGAAATGTTGCCTGATATAACAATGAGTAATAAAGAGTATCTCACAATCATAGGATGCATGACACAATAATGAATTGTATATTACATGCTTAAAAACACAATTAAAACTGTCAATTTCTTTCCAGTGGAAGTTCATTGGCAGAATTGTGATACGACAAAAATTCCACTTCAGGTCTTTCATGCTATTTTCCTGTTTTCATGCAGTCATGAATAAGAAAAAGTGCAGATGTTAGAAGCACACACACTGTCTCTCTCTGTATCCAAGGAAATAATTGTTTCAGAATACACAGTTATCCGGTTATCACTGACTTATTTTTAACATCCTAAATTCAAAACTACATCTGCTTGGATAACATTGAATCCCAAGTCAGACGTGTCTGTCACAGTGAGGCCTCTTGATGCAGAAGGAAATATTCCTGCTAACTCAAATGGTGACATTCGCTCCTCTGATATTTTTATGAGGATATATATTCTGTTTCTTTAAACACGTAGCGGGAAACCAGGCAGGATGGGGATGGGGAAAGGGTCTACAGCAGCAACCCTACAGTGAGGAGAGCAAGTGAGTGTGCACATGCACTTTTTTAAGGAAAACACTATTCTCCTTATTTTAATAAATATCCTTGTACAGGTGCTCAGAAAAGTCAGGCCAGGAAGCCCCTCACTGCCAAGTCTGGGGACCCCACTTGGATTTTGTGGGTGCAACGCAAGTAGGGCATACACTTTTGAACATAAAAGTCTTCTCTTACTTACCTAAGACTCAGTCTAAATAACTCTCGCCCAAGCTACCTGCTTTCTACCTGCTGCATCACCAGATAAAACATGTAGAAAAACTTACTTGGAGGTTATCAGCAAAATGACTATTTTAGAAAATGTATCTGCTCCTCACTTGTTCTTGCAGAGATCGTCTGCACGTGCTGTGTAGGAAAGCTAATAAACAGCTGCCTGAAGTGCCCTGCCTCTGGGACAAAACCGTAGCTTTCTGGTCATTTCCTTAGAGAAAACAGGAACTAAGCTACTTAAGACCAATGAAATTCTCCACTTCTAGCGTACGCAGATCAATAAATCTTCAAAACACTGATATCAAAGACTAGAGCAAATCTAAAGAACTTTGTAGACATTTTTGGTCTCCTGCACACAGATAATGATTGATGACACTTTTGTCTAATAGTCAGGCTCATAAGCTAGATCAACAAATTTAAGGAAATCAATATTTCAGGGGAATAACTATCCTGCCACAAGCTTCCCATTGGCTTTCCTCCAAAAGGGAAACTGAAACAGACAGCAAGATTATCAGGCACATAATTTTAAAAGTCTCTTTTGGGGAAGAAATTTTTTTTTTTAAGTTTTCTGGTTTGTTAATGAAAACGAAATGTTTTTCCCCCTCCTCTTTATAGTTTTTCTTATTTAAATCTTTAATGAAAGCCATCCTCTTCTCATGTAGGGAAGCATCCATGTAGGGAAGCACCCATGGAGTAACCAAATAAGACAGATATTCTAGGTGTAACATGGGATGGTACCCTCTTGTTTTACCTTTGTTATATATTTCCAGGGATGTCACTGGGGCTGAAGAATGAAAGAAAATGCACAAAAATAATGCCCTGATTAAGATATGTGCCAACATCAGGCTGCCATTAACAAATAAAATAAGTCTTGCAAAAAAAGATCTTATCATTTTCATTCATCGGTGCTTTTCTATCAACACCGGAAATTTACTGTTTCTCAGTTTAAAAACAAACAAAATTACTCTGATTATAGCGTTTCTTGTTATGTGATGCCAACAGTAATTATTTTTATGTTAATGTTTAAGATGAGTTTGATCACTGTTCCTGCCTTGTGAAGTATCGTAGCTCCCCCATGACCAGTTAGAAGCTGGAGGAAGAAGGCAAGGTCCCCTTATTAAAATTGTGCCGCTGACATGAAGAAAGCCTGGGGATGATCTCTTTGCATCTGATGGTTCCCCCCGCCCAAACCCAAACCCAGCCGTCTCCCTCCAACGCTCCTTGGAAACTTTTCTCCTGGTGAGAGATCCTCTGAACACATCGTAGGGCGGATAAACTAAACGGAGTAAAAAAGTGCAAATCCAGAGTCTGAATGTTAAATCCCAAAACTGAGTTCTCTCCCTGCCCCAATCCTTTATCCATCCTCTTCTAAGTCCTCAGCTGGAGTCATGCTGGAGAGCTCTAATGCCAGTCACCCCCCAAAAAGGATTCCTTTGTGCAAGCTTTGACGCACAGCCCTGAGACCGCCTCCTGAGGGCTTCATCTCTTGCTCTGGTATCTGCAGGGGGCCAAGCTCAGGCCCTTGGCAGAGGTGGGCTTTTTGGGGCCGCAGAGCAGCCTGGCAGCACCTCAGGGAGCACTGAAGGTTGTCAGGTGGCTTGGGGAGGCTCTTGCAGTTTTGGCTGCTTGCAGATCTTTCTCAGTTCTGTGCCAGGATGATTCTGTGCCAAGGAGGACCTGGAAGAGCTCATGGTTGGGAAGGGACCATGGAGCTTCAAATGATAGGAAGGTCCTCTCCTTCTTAGCTTTTAAGTTCTTGTCTGCACTTCTTAAAAGGTGCTGTGTGGAATTTCTCCCTAACTCTGCTTCTCTCTGAAGACTCATGTAAATTATTGTTTACCTGAGAGCTGGTTTACTCTGACCAGAATGGGGAAGAAAGCAAAATGTTCACAACACAATAGGAAAACTTCAGGAGGTTCTGCAGGCTTTGGTGTATAAATTCACTGTTTCTATATGTAGGTGGTATGACAGAAATATCCACATTACAGAGTAATTTTGGTAATAAATACCTGTTCTATCCAGATGTTTGTAGATAAATGATACATGATACAAACACGCGTCATCCTAGTCAGCATCTAGTAGCACCAAACGCTCCAGAAGGAGTTGTCAAGCTGCATCCATCTGATTTTATGAATGGGCAAATAGCCATCTTACACAGTCTTCTAACATCTTTAACTATCTGTGAGGAGCATAGTGGGATGTCTTCATGCAGACTTTGCACTTTTAAAATGTCCCACTTACTCCCTTATGCCTGGTTTTAATACAACTGGTTTTTACAAGGGTCAGCATCTGTACTATGATAAAAATACATTTTGAAACAGTGCTTGCCTGCAGATTTAGGGGGATAACACACATCTGTTACCTTACTAGCATGAATATGGTCTAAATGGCACATACTTTTGTCTTGACAATGTTAGAAATGCTGTTCAAGAAGTCTACAGCGGATTGACCATGTGGTTTAAGATCCCTATTTGTATACATATTGGCATCCTGCAAATGTGTTGATAGCCTGCAGAAAAAGAGGCAAGCTGTTTTTAATGGTTGCAGAATTATTTACAAACACATGCATTAACTGCATAAAAATCACCAACACAAAGCATCAGAAATTCCCAGAATCACAGAATACCTTTTCTGGACTCAAAATCATTTACTGGATTCACAGAAGATGAGGGCATTCACTGAGACCTAGGCTAAAACCATCCTCTGTTGTAGTTCACTGAGATTTGGATTAGATTATAACAGAAAACAGTAATTTTAACGTTTTCGTTATCAGATTGAGTAGCTGTAAGCTTGTTGCCAGCCTTCAGTGAAGAGATTTTGATATAAAAAATATTGCCTGCTGTAGGTGGAAATGTGTGACAACTGGAATTTCTTCCTGCATCTACGCAATGAACCAAAGTCATGAGTGACTTGCATTATCCTGGAAGGAAACCATGAAATTTTGTTAGCTCTGAACCCAGCAACGGCTCTGTTTAAATTTCTGGGAAGATGTAATGGTATGTTTAAACAGATCCTAAAAGAGTAGGTTGTTCTGAATGTGCATGAGATCTTATATTCACACACAAACAAAGAGGATTAATTATGTTTCCCCTTTACACAAGACCACAAAGTCTGAGGAAAGGTACAGGAAAAGCCTCTAGGTTTTTTGTCACCACCCTAGGTTACAGCTAACACAATCCAAGAGGCATCCATTTACCTTTCTGAAGAGAGAAAACTGAAAATAAGAGCATATTTCAGTATCATCTAGCTTGTTTTGACAGTCAAAAATCTCAACGGAGACTAAAGCCTTCTTGAATTCTTAGATCCAGGCATTCAAACTAATTTATCCATTTATAAAGTTATTTGGCTTTAACATTACCTTTATGAGGTTCCAACCAAAAGCAGGCTCCGTAGAGCTGGACCCTCTACAAAGAAAAGGAAAGTCCCCAATAAAAAAAATAAACTAAAAATTTAAATGGACTGAATGAAGGAATGATATTTCCCATTTTATAGTATTACCACATGCCCACTGCCCACTGGAGGGGCTTAATGCGCACGTCACGTTTGTCTGCACTGATTCCAGAAAAAAGCTGTTTTTTGGGGGGCTGTGGGCAAATGAATTTCACATCCACCTCTTTGTCCAACTTGCCAAAGCAACAGCAGCAACTTCGGTTCAACACCCGCAGCCAGGAATCCCAGCAAAGCAGCATCCAGTCCAACTTTGACTTAGAAAACAAAACAAAAGTAGGAGCATTTTCAGACCCAGGACTGATTTTGTCTGAATGCTCTTTTGTGGGTTTGGACATTTCTCCTTTGTTTGTATTCCAATTCCTGATATTCAGATAAATTGGAAAAATTGCGTGTCAATATCTTATGTAGTAGGATGAGATGAGAACGTTTAAACCGAGATTCTTTTAATCATTTTCCATGTGTTTCTTAATTGGCTTGGTTTCTTTTTTTTTCCGGCTTTGTTCTCCAGCACTGGTTCATTCATTTCCTGAAGTTTCACTTCACCTTGTCTGTTTTTTCCGTCTGCAGTATGTTGTTATATGCACTTGGTGATGAGAATTAGCTTAAAATAATCTGCACCATAATTACTGACTTCAGACTTGTTTGTGTCTATAGGGAGATGTCCACGACAAAACAAAATAACAACAAAGAGGGAAAACTACCACGTTCTTCCATATTTGGACAGCCCAGATGTTATTTACAGCATTGTTTATGAAGCTTTTTCTTTGCCTTGCTGGCTTTGATCCACACACGTTGTCAGTTTTGAGCACACACGTCCTGTCACATGGTGACTGTGTGCCCCTGACGAGTAAACATGCGGGAATGCAATTTATAAAGACAGGCTAGAGCAGCAATTAAGGAGAAAAAGAACTACAAACAAGACAAAGGAAATTAGGCAGGAAGATGAGCTAAATCTGGTCAGAATACAGGATATCAAGGCAACTGCATTGCATGTCATTTATCCTTTAGTCACTAGCAAGTGTCAACATCAGTACGTGATGTCTGTGCTCGTGAAACTTTTATCATTAGTCTGCAAGAGGATTGCTCAGAGGGACTTGTTGCCACAGAATCCCCTCAGTGTGCGATCTTTGAAGGGTGAAGAAGTTCATTATCACGTTTGGCACTTACTCAGAGTGATGGAGTTCTTCAAGCACATTTGGCACAAGGAACAAACAAAAGATTGTAAAATCTCCTTTTCCTATAAAGTTGAAGAGGCAGCAGTTTCCAGTAAGGGTCCACAGAATATGTAGGAAGAGGGAAATATCTGACATGCATTACATTTTCACGCTAAAGCAAAGTAATGCCACAAAAAAACATTCAACAAATGTTTCAGGCAATAAAATTCAGTCACACGAATATTTGGGTGACAGCAGGGAAAGGTTATGTCCCAGGACTGGTGGGGCCTGGGAAGGGAGCATGAAGTACTGCTAATTTCCTCATTTACAAACAAACCAACCCCAGGCAAATGCTGGGATCTGGCAAGATCATTTAAGAGTCTGTGGGCTGAGCAGCTGAATCTTGGGTCTGCTATGTGAAGAAGTCTCTACTCTGTAAAAGATGTGCTTTTTTATAAAGGTCATCGTATCAGCTGGGGGAACTGGTAGTTCAGTATTCTGATAGTAATCTTTCCTTTAGCTTTACCTGTCCGAGGCGATAGGAGAGGACACTAGAGAAGGGTCCTTCTCCTCTGGGATTAAGTTAGCTCCTTAACTGCTCTTTTCCTTTCAGCCATCTGCTGTCTACTTCTCTTCTCAATCACTGTCCTAACAGTTACTGTCCTCATAGGGCAGACCTTGGGTTTTCAATCTGTTTTTGACAAACCTTCTCACGGTATACGGGAGGGTACTTTGCTACCAATGTCATTTAGGGAGGGAAAGGGTTGAACTAACTAATGTGGGAACTGGGTGTGTAGCTCTAAACCTTCAGTTATTCTCCACCCGGGAACTGGAACAAACACTTGCATCGTGCTCAGATTGTTGATGTAAAGCACTTGTACTTTCTGTAATGGCATTGTGGTTTCTTCACACACCTAATCGAGGGAGTAAACCAGTACGTGATTTATATGATCACTTTGAAATACCTGTCAAAATGGTTTCTTGTTTTATATTTAGCTCATCCACTGGCAACGCTTTCCGCTAATGATTCTTTGCTAATATTTAAGAATGCCATGTCTTGTATTTATATTTGCCTATGGAAGGGTAACCAACTGTTCAAGTAAAGTGCTATGATGATCTTAAGTTAAGGATACCTCTGAAGTGCTGGATCCAATTCTGTCCTCCCCATTACAAGAAATATTTGAAGCAAGTGCAGTGATGGGCCACAAAGATGATTAAGGGACTGGAGGAGAGGCTGAGAGAGCTGGGAGTGTTCAGCCTGGAGATGAGAAGGCTCGAGGAGATCTGATCAATGTCTATAAATTCCTGACTGGGGGCAGTAAAGAAGAGGGAGCCAGGCTCTTCTCTGTCGTATCCAGTGACGGGACAAGAAACAATAGGCACAAATTAAAATACATGAAATACCATTTAAATATAAAGAAAAACATTTTTTACTGTGGGGGTGGTCAAATGCTGCAACAAGTCGCCTGAAGAGGTTTTGGAGCCTCCATTCTGGGAGATACTCAAAAGACTGAAAGACACGGCCCTGAAAAACCTGCTTTTGTTGATGCTGTGCTGAGCAAGGTTAGACTAGACCATCTATGGAGGTCCCTTCCAACCTCAGCTGTTCTGTGATTCTGTAAAGGATACTGTAAAACAAATGCATGTCCAGAGTACATGTTCAGATACATTTCCAAACAAAAATTATGGATTCCAAGACTCTGCAGTTCAACAAAAATATCTTTTTCAGGGCAAGTTAGAAACCAAATAGAAGCAAGAAATGAGAATGACAGAAGGACTACATACACCTGGAGCCAGCGAGACATGAAAAGAAGAGCTTTGATTCATTTTCTTTAGCAAACACTGAAGGGAATTTGTGGTAGGTTAAAGAGAGTTCTTATTTGCATGTTAATATTCCTACCCACATACGGGGCTAAAGAGGATAGCTAAGGCAGCAGTGCAAAGTACAGTTCAGTCAGATTGCAGCAACAGGTGAAGTTACATCTAGTACAAGAGGGGCTAACTTAGGGTTCATGTAAAACAGGGCAAAAAATGCCCCATTTTTCTTTCCTAAGACTTCAAGATGATCAGAGGAGGCCACAGAAGCAACTGTTAGTGCAGCTAAGAAGAAAGGCTGAAATTAGGTTAAAACAAAGAAACAAAATTAAAAGCTCCAAGCAGGATGAGGACAGAGAGCTGCTGAGGAACGTGTGACCTGGAGCATTCAGATACACTGGGGAGACCTGCAGGTGGCAAAGGCACCATGATCTTAGCCTGCCCATCCATCTTCTCACTAGTAAAGCAGACGGAGGGAGTTTCACTCTCTTCCCAGTTTTCTCCAGAAACCTATTTGTTGAAAGGACCTAGGAATTTGAAAAAGAGAGTAGAACTAGCTTACACGTGTTTTCAGCTGATTCATAATCGACAGCAGAATGACCCCAAGGATAAGGTGGTCTTCACCTTCCCACTAGTAGTAACTGTCTTTGGATCAGGTCCCTCCCAAAAGTGATGGCAGCAGTTGCTGGTACAGGTCTGGAGGCCTATGGCAAAGGCAAAATAAAACCTCAAGCCACAGCAGTTTTACTGCCTCTGGCAAGTCCAAAACCAGGTCTGGGCTGTCACATAGATGAAAATAGGATTGAGAGTCCTAGGGCCAGAACATTCTAAAGAAGATCATGGTATACGGATTTCATATTGCTAAAGAGCTATATATTAAGACAGAATTGAAATATATATATCATCACTTAATTTCTTTAAACTGTTTACCTTCCCCACCACTTTCTATCCCATTTTTTGTTGTCCTTTTGACTTAAGAGAGAAAAAAGTACCTACTGATTGAATGATCAGCACAGTTTTTTTTCCACCATTCTTCAGAGAACTGATTTATTTGTATGTTAATATTCTTATCCGTATACAAAAATGTGCACCATAAATAGTTTTATAAGGGAAAACCAGCCAACTGGAAATCCTTCCTTTATTTTAAAGATAATAGCTCCATTTGTTTATTGCTTCTGCTGTTGATTTTTTCTAAGCAGAACAGCAAATCTGCTCTCAGTTAGGGGAGCGCAACCCTTCTGCAGCCAGAGTTCAGTACGTATCCCAGGGTATCTTTCTACGGTGAAACACCCTGCCTACTTCAATGAAGCTGCTCACAATTAACTCTTCTGGATGTGGAGATCAAAGTAACATAGCCTTTTATTGATCGCCTCGGGGCTACGTTCAGATGGCCTGAATTCCACTAAAGTCTCCTGGTGCTTCCTCCGCAGGGAGAGTTGCTGCAACTGGAGGGGAGCCTGGGGCAGGTAGCCGGTGGGAAACACTGTCCATGGGGGGCTCTGGTGGAACATGCGAGGATCCCCCGCACAAAGACAGAGGCCAGCTACTACTGTGTGACTGAGCCTGGGTTTGATTCATCTGCACAATCAAAGGAGAATTTTTTTTTCCCAGATAGTGATATTTATAAAATTTACTTCCTTAAACTGATTTTTTTTTTTTTTTTAGAAATGTCTTACTTTTTCCATATGTTTGTGAACCAGGATGGAGCAGATGTCCAGAGACATCAGCATCAGCAATTTTTTTCATTTAATAATTATGTTTGACAACTGTTAAAACACGGAGTGTAGTGAAATCATCACCATCCATTTATTATGGTAAACTACTCCATTTTTTTCAGTGGTTTGAGGGAATCGCTCCAAACATCCATAAAAATTGGTTGCAACAGGACACACACTAAAACCAACATAACGAGCACACTCAGTGCAGTATGCTTCTGCAGAGGAAACTAATGCAAAAGACCCATGGCACTAATGACTTAATTATCGCCTTGGCAGTTGTCAGAATGACACCAAAGCATCAGACAAACCAAATCTTTCTTCCCCGGATGGGCTAAGCTCTCCTTCAGTCTCCTGGGCAGGTAATAATTTTTCTTACAGGAGTTTTACATGTATGTTTTTACAGATTTACATCAGGGAATTGCCTTGTGGCCTAAGCTGTTGTTCCCAAGGTGTCCCATATTGGACTGTAGCATCCTGAATCCTTTTTCCAAACGTGTTTTTGATTTAAGTAGGATATTCAGGGAGAATCAGCCCCCATATCTCAGCAGGGAAACTCTGGGATGCATTCAGGGCTGTGGGCCTGGAAAAAGGAAGGATGCTAGAGAGGTCTTATCCTTCTGCTACCACCAAGGAAAGGAACACGGCCTTGCAAATGTTCTGAAGAGGAGCATTTCACTGAAAAGTTGTGACTTAGTCAGCAAAACCAGCATTTTAGTAAAGCAGGCCTCAACATAGGCCTAGTTCTTGCCAGTCTTTCTCCTGAGCCCCCACGCTGACATGCCCTCCCTCCGCTGCCATGCGCCATCAGCATCGCCGGGGCCTAAGTGTCAAGTATCAAAGTCTCAGGATTTTCCAGAAAAATATTGCCTAGCTGGAGCCGGTCATTACAGCTTCCTCCTCGTTTAAGTAGCTTACAGGAATGAAGTCAAGCAAACATGGTCAAAAGCATGACTGCTCAAATACAAGATCCAGGAGCATATTTAACTAATGTGCAGCCAGAAAGCAATCGTCAAGAGTTTAATATGATTCAGTATGTTCTTGGTCTTCCTGCTAAAACACTCTACTTAAACAATGGAGTGGTTTAAACAAGATTTTTGTTCCTCAGCATGTGGACACAAGGAGAAAGTGCCAGGTGATTACAGCAAATTATTCATTCAGTTGATTTGAGGAAGGACATTCGTTCTTTTCTTTATAGCTTATTTGATGTAACTTTCACACATTTTAAGCTGATCTCCTAAAATACCAAAGCAAGTTGCTTCATGTATCTTACAAATCATTTTCGTCTGAGAAGGTGTTGATCAGAGGTACATGCATATCAAAAAGCAGAGTGGTTCAGTCAGGATAAGGCCCCTTCTCCAAAGATCAGATGCTTATCCAGACCTGAGCCACATAAGCCAGACTGCTTAGGCCTAGGAGCATTACAGCCTTAGGGTCAGAAAACAAACGAAAGTTAACACAGAACTGGCCAAAAGGGGACAGTAAATCAATTATTAATACATCCCTAATACAAAGCTTCAGGCTTTCCTGAAGTCTGGGTTTTCCCTCATTTCCTCTGGGGATTTTTTAACAGCTGGATGAGTGGGATAACTTGGCTTAAGGATGCTTTTCCTGTACTGGCTCCTACGTTTGCAATCAAAAAGGACTCAAGATTACAAAGAGCGTTCCGGTCTGAAGAACAATGATCTCCCCCAGGTATCAAAAAATACGATATATTCAACAGGCCACATTCACCAGTATGCCTGGGATGCTTTGCATCGTCTTGGTGATACAAAACAGTCATGAACCAGGACTGTCTGTGGAGCCGTATAAAGCAGCCAGAACAGGTCTGATCCACAGTCATCAGCATTATATATCGCATGCACTGGAAGTCCCCAAAGAACTATTCTTTTATATAGCCCTCTGGACCTTAGTGAAACACTGCCCGATACCACAACTTTTATCATTGTAATCACAGAAATCAGTACAAAATGGAGCATCTTCATGCCAAGTTATTCAGCTGATCCAGCTGTCATGAAATTCCCCAGAGGAAATGAGGGAAGACTCAGAACATAAGAAGAAAAGAAAAAAAATTTAAAAAATAATAAACCTCCACGCTGTACAAGCAAGGCTGCAGCAGCGTGAGGGACGCTGCACGGCCAGGATGGGACGAGGCTGCTGCAGCAGCTGGCGCAGAACCAAAGTCAGAGACTGCTGCTTCCTGAGGGCTGGTTCAGGCAGAAGTCACCGCGCGGGTGAGCAGAGCAGTCGGCGGAGGCACAACGGCCTCTCTATCAGCCTTCGAGATCTTTGCCACTAGCTGGGCTAGGTCAGAAGAGAGCCTTGCAAATGTGCTACCTATTCCCTGGAGACCCTTGTGGTTCAGGCTCTAATCCACTGTACTACTGTCTGCCAAAGAAACTTCCCTAGATTATGTTAGGTATTGGAAGAGATTACATGCATACAGACCTTGGGTTTTAAACCCCTAAACCACATCACGCAGCTTAGCGCAGGAGCACTTCGGCTTTGTCTATACTAGCAAGTAAAACTGGAAATGTTCCCAGGCACTGGAAATTGAACCTCTGTTAAATTGCTTGAACAGCCTCTGCTGTATGGTGTTGGCTTATGCCAAACCCTTCCCCGAGCAGAGCTTGAAAGTTAGCGGGGCCAGAGACCACAGCTGATGGGCAGTTTGTGTGCAGCTGTCCCGCTCTGGAGGCAAACGGACTCACCTCGCTGTGCTGGTGGCCTCCCTGGCAGGCAGCAGTCCAGGTCACGCTTAATTTGCTGGTAAGGACTTACCTGCTGGGAGTCCTTCAGCTGTACTGGGCACACAAGAGACTGCCCATAATTCTGGTTTTAAAGATGACTGTGTCCACAGGAAGCAAACGCGTTGCTTGTTAGCCTATACAGTCACCTTTAGCAGAAGATTTATGTATGGAAGAATGGGTTTACTTGAACCGTATCTTTTCATAATAATGAAATAAAGTCTCAAGAACTAAACCCAAATCACATTACTAAGAATAAACTTAACAGTAAGAAGTCTCCACAGCTTTTCCAAGCCCCTAGATAGCCCGTTAGGAAGGCCAGGCAGCTGCTATGACCGACCTCAGGTAGGCTGCCAGCATCCTTTCTCGCTTCAACTGTTCAGGACATCTCCCGCAGCCACCCTGAGCAGTTACTGACAGTGCTCCTTTCCCGCCACACTGGGGAATGACCTACTTCTTCTTCTCCTTTCCTGTTTACCTGCCTTATTCCCTGTGATTGGATGCTGAGACATTGCACGGCAACGCAGGGAATGAAGTCATTTCCTCTTTTCATCCCTTCAGTCTCTGAAGTCATTTCCTTCCCCCACCCACTCAGTGTTTCTCAATATTTCTGTATTATGTGCTACTTACCACTTTCTTGGCTTTATTCTGCTTTCTCTTCTTACAGCCAAATAAAAACATATTGGTAAAATATTACACATCAGATCATGAGAAATATGACTGTAGTAAGAATGCTGTACATGTAAAAATTATTCTTTGTGTGAGACTAGCATATAAAGAGAAAACATAGCATAACAGTGGATACCTGCGTTACTAATGCATCTCCCCATCTATACTACTGGCTGGAAAGGGGACAAGGATGTGTGGAGCAGGATGGTAAAGTAACCTTAGCTGGTTTACAGCTGTAATGTAAAGCTGGCCACCTAAGAGTTTTAAAAGCCGTATCTTGTATAAAATCACTCATAGGGAGTAGCACCACCATCACCATACTCCTTTCCTCCATGGCAGGAGTCAATCAATCAACAGATTAGTTAAAAAACTAAATCAAATAAAGATGCCTTACCTACTGCCAGGAGCCCCATCTCACAGAAGCCAGGACAGTTTCCAATGGGAGCAAATTTCAGAGCTAAGAAACCTGGGGTAGGGCAGTACTGGCACCAGTGTTCATCCCTAAGGGCACATACCAGAAGATTTCTACTTAGTCTGTGCTATCTCAAGAGCCTACAGGTAAGCTGTGGTGATCTATCCTGTCGTGAGACCCCACAGTACCGAGGCACCCTACAACTATGACTGTTTGCTCCCAGAGACAATTTAAAGTGCTGTTCAGATGTATTTGGATCACAGCCGACTGTTTCAGGTACTATGCTCCTCCACAGCCATGTCATCCATTTATATTTCAATTTCGGGGCATACTGGAAAAATTACAGGTAGGGTCAAGAATTCGCACAGCGTCTGTGCCCAGGACCAGTAGTGCAAGATATGCCTGAGAGTACATCTTGCTGCCTGATTGACTTCACTTGGGAATTTAGGAATTCTATTTCAAACAAAAATACATAGCTGGAACTAATTCAAACCACAAGGGAATAAAGAAAAGAAATCAAATCAAACTAATAAATCAAGATTACAGCGCTCTCAAAAAGATACGTTCTAATTCAGCCACAGGTTATGAGGCTTGATGCAGGAATTACTGGAGGTAACTCTATAGCCTGTGATTGCTGTTGATCATATGAAAAGATCCCGTTAGTCCCTTTTGCCTTCAGTGCCTGTAAGCTCTGTGAATATGGTTCTCTGAATGATGACAAGGTCTCTTTTTGCCCCACAGTGACTGAAGCTACTGATTACGCTTGAGGTGCCGGCAGTGAAACAGCTGAGGAGTCTCCACAGGCAGAGAGAGGAGCATCCCACTTGACAAAAGCATCTTCTCGAGCCACAGCTGGAGTCCATAACCCAGGAATCAGACTCCACAGGTGTATTTGCATTTCCAGTTATAAAATGTCTCTTATCAGGAAAGAATTTAACAATAAAATGATCGCTACAGAATAAGTTCTTTAAATTACCAGAAAAA
This sequence comes from Anarhynchus alexandrinus, assembly GCA_008711295.1. Classification (NCBI taxonomy): domain Eukaryota; kingdom Metazoa; phylum Chordata; class Aves; order Charadriiformes; family Charadriidae; genus Anarhynchus; species Anarhynchus alexandrinus. The sequence continues at coordinate 2,042,810 of VUYV01000108.1, forward strand.
ATAAATATTAACTCTTTTTAAAATTTAGGTTATAATGTTAAGAAAGGGTATTGGTGGGGAGAGGTAAAGTGTGATTTCCTTGGTTCCCTTTGTAACCCCTAACTCAGTGGTACTGCATTTATATACAGCACATAATCGCTGTATTTTCCAGAGGAAAGGGTTTGGAAATGTCAGGAAAACATTGCATCTGCTCTTCTGTCATTGCTACATTTTAAAAACAGCAAAAGACCTTTGAGAAGACTGATGCCCTTTTTTAGTCATAGAATCATAGAATCATAGAATGGTTTAGGTTGGAAAGGACCTTGAAGATCATCGAGTTCCAACCCCCCTGCCATATGCAGGGACACCTCCCACTAGACCAGGTTGCCCAAGGCCACGTCCAGCCTGGCCTTGAACACCTCCAGGGATGGGGACTCAACAACCTCTCTGGGCAACCTGTTCCAGTGCCTCACCACCCTCAAAGTGAAAAACTTCTTCCTAATGTTCAATCTAAACC
>VUYV01000108.1:2043563-2267232 GCA_008711295.1 Anarhynchus alexandrinus
CGCTTCATCCCATGGCACCATACCAAGCAGATTCTTCAAGAGGCCAAAGTCAGCTCTCCCAAAGTCCAGGGTCGCTAGCCTGCTGTGTACCTTCCTCGCTGCTTCAAGGATTTTGAACTCGACCATTTCATGGTCGCTACAGCCCAGGCAACGACAGTTGTTAGTCAACGACAAACAAATATGTAGTCCAGAGAAAAATCTATTCTTTTTACAGCCACTGTGACTTTTCATGGGAACATGTATTTTGAGTATGTTCACAGCTCTGCTGCCACCAAAGATAATAGCAGTTATTAATTACTCCAACCAAAACAGTGTAGAGAAAACATTATATGATTTTGAACTATCACAACAGAATTGAACAGAAGTTGAAAACATAATACATTTTCTGTTCATATATGAATACTTTGCTGAGAAAACAAGTCATACCCATGTCTCAACCCACAGTAACTGCCTGTAATTCAAAACAATGATTCAGCACTGGGTATGCGAAGTTGTGAACATTTTAACGATTTTTTTTCCACAAAACTTTTGGCACTTCTGCCTCAGACGCTTTTTGTACAGAGCAAAAGTTCAAGCAAGTTTTTCAAAAGAAACAACACCCGCGGGTTTTCAATGGGCGCTTAAATGCTTGAAGAGCAGTTTAAAAGGCTATCAACTAAAAGGCTTTGCATTTTAAGCCCGTTTGGATTTCTCCGAGGATGTTTTCCAGACCGGTGTGTGCAAATGCAGTGTGAGAGGGAAGCTCCAAAGGCCGCTTCCTATTTCTTTCTCAGATGGGTGGCCGTTGCTCCTGTACCTACCCTCTAATCCTCTCGGGCGGGCTCCCGCCTCTGTGCACAGTCCTCCCAGATTTATTGCAAGGGATTTGCCCATCCCTATCTGACTCCTGCCTCAGGTCTGTATTATTTTGGGACAGGCTAGCTTCCCCCGGGCAGATTGGGTTATACAAGCTGGGTTATAGTATGCTTGTGGACAGACAGACGGATGGTCTGTAAGGATCTGACCCCAGCTGTAGGATCCCATGACTCACACCTGCCCTTGGGGAAGGCTGCTGGGAGTTTCCTCTCATCACCTTCCTGGAAAACAGGAGCAGGAGGGAGCACAGTGCCAGCCGCTCCCCGGCTGCCAGGTAAGAATTACCAGGCTTCCAGACAAGTGGAGAGACGGTCTCAAAATGGAAATGCCGTCTCCCTTCCCAGAGGGTTTCATGCACGTGGGTCCGTGTCGCTCGCTGAAGCGAGGAGCTGGGCACCCCCCCGGGAGCAGCCTGGCCTGGCACCTCTGCGACCTCCATGGATGAAATTTCCCAGCCAGCCAGCAGCCTCAGCCGAGCCGGCTCTCCACACTTAGCTTCCAAAAAAGGGGAAAAAGGGAGAATGTCAGCATTTGTCCTGGTGCCAGGTTCCTGCTCGGTATTGGCCCTTTTAGCCCTGCAGTAGAAGGTGGTGTCCAGGTGGGCAGCTGCCTGTCACCTCCATCCTGGGCTACAGATCAGCGGCTTTCAAGCTTCATCGGTGTGGCCACCCCCAAATCTCCCAGTGGAAGTACAGATTCTTGGGTGATCAGCTTAAAATGACTACTTTTTTCTTAGTATCTCGGTTGTCCAAGGACCTGCAAATGAGAACCATGGACCAGAGATCTAAAAACCTGGGAGATGGAGAACACCCAAACTGAACCCCCAGGAGGTATTACAGCCAAAATTTCAAAAAAAAAAAAATTCATTTTGTAGTTTTATGCTAGCCTCTTTTGCCTTTCAGAGTGATAACTTAAATCCAAGTGTTCTCCGAGAGTGTGCCAGGAAAAAAAGTCTAATTTTTGTGCATTTGATTTAGTTTTCTTTTGTGTTGTCCTTTTCCAAGAGCAAATGCCCATTTTTCAGTTAGATCGGCAGGGCATCAGAGGAGAGGGAATCGAGTTTCTGCACCAACTTTTGGGTTAACACAAAACAGGAAATTTTTTCAGGAAGAATTTTAACTGTCGGGATACTTGGTAGCATCTAAATATACGCAAGGTGTGAGATGAACAGGGAAGTCCCGAAGTTGTTAAGCAGGTGGTGGCGATACTAAAAGAAGAAACACTAACTACAAAAGAAGCTAATTCTTAACTAATAAACAAAGCTAAACTGAGATGCAGTAACCGCTGACATCCTTGTTCCTCATTATTTAAGGGCCATGCAGCCTTACAAAGTACAGCGCTTGCAAGACAAAAGGAGATATTTTTAAACAAACTTTGAAAATCCAGAGATGAATGTTAAATTATAAATGTGTGCATTGATTCACTACACTGAGTCTAAATGTGGGTCACTGCAACACCACATTTTTTAAGTGGAGTTATTTCAAATTGAAATAATGCTGCAATCGTATAGTATATGGATTTTTAAAAAGCACTTTAAAATGTATCATGAAATCTAGTACTCTACAGCGTGCGTTTTGGGCACAAAAGGAAAACATTAAGGATGAAGGTTATTTTTATCTTCTCATAAACTAATTTTATTCCTGGAAAAAAAAAATGTTTTTCTCTCTGAAATAGGTCAGTGAAAATTTTCGTGTAGAAAGGGAATAGTGAGATTCAGTGCTCAGGAGAACAATGCTACTAAGAACAATTGCAATCTCCAAGTTCACTTCTTTGGAAAACGAAAAATTTTTTGCATTTCCTTCTTATTAGATACCTTAGATTTATTTTAATCCTTGAAACACTTTAAGCAAAAACTAGCTGTTGTACTATCTTTCCTTCCCTGAAGTACTGACCAGGGAAGACAGCAAGAAGGTTATTATATCTCACAAAAAATATAATGTAATAAATATTCACTATGAAACATCTTCCTTCCTTTTTCAGATTCTTGTTCTTGTCTATTTATGCTTCTAAGAAGCCAGGTTACAGATAAACCTTTTGATTAGAATTCTGTTAAAAAAGTTGTGACCTGGGAATCGTGGAAGGAAAGATGATCTCAGATAGACTTGGATTAATTTTCTGTTACATTGTTAGCCAAATTTCCTCTTCACTCTTCTTTTTAAACACTGTTTTGGGAAGTATTTCCTTTTTTTTTTTTTTTTTTGAATCAAATGTTTTAATCAGAGGGTGAAAGATTATTTCCATACAACTCATGTATGAGGAATCTGCATTTGTTTCCTGTGAGCAAGTATGGATTTTCCACTTATATCTACTCAGACCCTGAACATAATGGCACCATGTCAGCAGCTTTGCAAGAGATCACATGTTTTTTCCAAGATCTGGTGATGGAAAATCTGGAAAGCAATATTTCATGTCTCTCAAAAGGCTGTTTATTTTCAAAAATACTCAGTTATTTAGCCTCGTAGCAATTACCCGTTCCTAATTTGAAGAACATTCGTCCAGGAGGTAAAGCGTTGAGCTGTAATGAATCATTTGTTTCTTTTATGGGGATTAAGTGCATTACTAAGCAAAGAATAAGTTGCATAATAATATTTTTTTTAAGCAAAAAGAGGAAAGTGACAAAGGAATGAGGAATATATATATTTTTTGCAGTTTGTTTGTTTTTGGATTTCCTTTTTTAGAGACTCCATTTCAGGCACTGCCAGTACTACCAGCAGAGCCCGCTATGGGACCACTCAAATTTGGAGGAGAAAGGTGGACATTCACAACCAGGTTTCTAAAGTTTTGCTGTTTTCATAAATCACGTGAATTAGAGCCCACAAAGAGCCACCATCCATCAGGCCCAGGCGCCTACTTAACCGTGGAAGAGGAGACACCGAGTTTCACCCAGCGGATGTTACCCTGAGCAGATCAGCAATAATCTCAGAGGTAGCACCAGGTCCACCTAATCTTGTCCTTCCTGACTTTTTGCAATGACATTTGCCTAAGTATAGAGTTAATTAAACTCCCCGGCTGGTCTAGGAGAGGAGGTGTCAGACGGGTGTAATGTATTCAGCAGCAAAGGGACAAGGAGTATTTAGGTTGATTGTTAAGCAACAACACTACGTGCTGTGGGCAAGAAGGACACAATGCCAGCTCTGGAAATTTCGCAACTGTTGTTTTTTTTCCTCAAGACTTTGTAATTGAGGCTTGCGGGGTTAATAAACAACAACCACCACCAAAAGTAACACTTGTGACAGGAGAGAAGAAAAGGACAAGAAGAACATTTTGGACTGCTTACGGTTGTTATTCTGTTAATACTCCAGTGAGAAAGTGAGAGGTCTTTTGTGTCTTTTTTTGTCCAACAGCACGTCTCTAAATAAATCCCAGAGGGGACATGTTTTTGAACGCCAAGATGAAAGTGGAGGCTAAAGCAGGCAGGGGAAAAGGTGGTTTTGGCTAAACCCGAGCAGCTGTGTTTTGCATGTCCAAAACCAAAACCACACTTTGCCTTTGTACGTTAGGTCTCGCTGCGCCAGGAGCGGCGGTGTGCAGGACGGGGCCGTGCACCACGGCGCGGTGCAGCCCTGCGCAAGCGACCTGAGGAAGGGCACAACTCTGCCATGTAGCAGAGAGGAGGGTGAGGAAGGCAAAGCACAAAATGAGAGCTGGGAGCCAGCCAGGAAAGAAGGCCATGGGTGAAGAGTTGTTCCTGCTGCTCCTCGTGAGCAGCGCCCGGAGCGCACCTGGGGTGATTGTAGGTTAAAGCTGAGTTAGCAATTAGCTCAAACTCTGGTCTACAGCTGTGGACCCTGTCTCCTAGCTAAGGATGCATGGTGCTAACTCAAGAGAGTTATTTCTGAGGTAGATGGACATTTTAATTACCTCCGTGCAGAGTCCTGGAATGAACCACTTGCCTTATCTCAAGACTGAAGGAAAAACAAGAGAAAGTCTTCCATGTTCACTGCTAGCCATGGAAGCTGCAGCAATAAATAAATACGTGCTGGGACAAACCTACCCCAGCCAGGCTCGCACACGCACAAATAGTAGTCCAGGCTGTGGTTGCTTAACATCCCAAATGAGAGGCTAATTACTTCATGAGCTAATTCAGAGTACATAGGCACTGCCTATGCCGCCTGGTAAAAATAGGTCTCGTGCGTTCAAAAGCAGGTCAAACACAAAGCAATGCTAAAGAAATGGTCTGTAGAAGGGTGAGTGACACGTGTCTCAGGCTCTGCCATTTGCCCACGAGTAGCCACTCTCACGCGGGCACAGCATCGCTAAAACCGGCCATGCAAACACTCAAGGAATTCAAGGGAAATTCAAGGGAAACTGGGTATTAGTGTTAAAGCAGCTGAATTTAACAATCAGAGCAGTGCCGAAGTTAGATACTGTCCTGTGCTCCTGACAAATCCCGTCCTAAATAACACTGAAAGTCCAGCCAGACCAGGCTTTTGTGTACGTGATACGTTTCTCACCACTATACAGAACACGCAAACCACAGCCAGACGGTAAAATTATACTTTCCCGTGTCTGAAAGCTGGAGTCATGGCCACAGGAGGGATCCGTATGCTGAAGTTTAATGTGCAGTAGTCAATTGCTGAAATTAAAACAAATTATTCGGGCCACTGGAAAGTCAACTATTCTTTCCCCATAGAAGTAACGGCTTCTTCTTGTCGGGGCTACTCTGAGCTGCCTCTGGAAGACACGGGCAGCACAGCACAACCGCAGAGAGGCAACTGAAAACAAGAGGCGGGAGGGAAAGGGAGGAAGAGGGATTATTCGAGAGGAGGCAACTCAGAGTATATTTTTCTTAATGTGCCCAGTTCACTGCTGCTGAATGACAGGGGGAGAATGACAGTGGCATTATTTTGTGTTTTTAAGGTAAATTGCTATGTTAGCCTAATGCATGAAAATAGCATATATTGGAATATTAGTACTATAATACAACTTTAATATGCTGCATATGCTATGTCTGTCTAATATTTTCTGGACTGTACAAGTCTCTGCAAATTTTCTGTAAGACACTAACAAAATGCTTCTGTGGTTGCAAATTAAAATTTTTGGAATTTTTGCTTTGCAGGAAATGTGACTTTTTATTCCACCCAAGACCAAAAAAAGTCCAATTCTGAAATATATCTCTCCCACAAAATCCTTAGGGATTTCAGTTCAACAGAGAAGCTATGGGGAAGATTCACCATTGTAAGATTTTGCAATTATTTGGAGTTTGAAGCTGTCCCAAAATAGCAGGTCATCTGAGAGTTGGACTATTTATGTCCTGGATTTAGACACACTTCCACTGACTTAGTTGTCTTTTATCAGCCTTTGGATTATTGTTTTTTACTTTCCTGGTAATAGATTTTCTCGAGTTCATTTCAAACAAAGACCTGGCCAACACCATAAATGGATCTCAGGAGCCACAGTTCTGAAAGCAGTAAAATGTTATAGTCCAAGAGATAGGAAGGCAATACGTTAGCAGAAAAAACACTTGTTTGACGTGACGTCCCAGACAAATACATGCTATAATTTTAGATTATAATCCACTGCTTTTACTTCTATCTGATGATCTTTTGTTGAATGCTTTTGTTGTTTATGTTGAATACTTTTGATGAATGCTTTTGTTGTTTAAGACTACAACCTTTACCTCTGCATCTTTCCAAAGTAATATTTTTTCTGGTTGAAGCTTGCTTCCCTTCTCAACTCTTCTAACCAGAAGATAGATAAATACCACTTGTCTATGGTCTGGAGGTGAATCCGCAGCTCAGATGATTAGGGCAAAGTGTCTCCTGCAGCAAGACCTGCTCATTCCTCATTGACTCGCTCCTCCTTACACACACAGACACATATGCTTTTTTGGGTGAAAAGGACTGGTGTGGGGTGATGGGAGGAGGGTGGGAAGGGAAAGCAAGCAGCATGGCTGCAGTGGCCCACGCACAAGGACAGTGTAGCGGAAGGCTAAAGCTCCCAACTTGTCCTCCTTTCTTCCTCTCCAGATGAAAGGACACATAGTTGTTGGAACTATTTTCTGGCAATAGTTCACCATCACTTTTACTCCACCAAAGACAATATTACCACCACTCTATATTTTCCACATTTCCATGCATGTTTTCTCCTAATAGCCCGTGGGTTGCTTGTCAACTGTGGGAGTCCCTCCAGCACCAGTGGGTTCCCTTGACACACACCGTGGACTCCCCCTCGACTCCCTGGCCACTAAGGATGGCAAAGCTATGCCAGAGTGTGCACCCTGGGACAGGAGGAAAAGAATGGAAAAGTTTCCAGAGCAGCTGCACAGGATGGCTGTAAACAGGAGACATTTTTGTTTCCTCTTGCCTGCCAAATTCAGCTCCGGGAGAGCCGTGCTCCTTGCTGGAGCGTGGCCCTGCCTTGCCAGAACAGATACTCATTTGGCAGCGCAAAACCCAGAAGAGGTTATCCGGTCAAGGTGCCTGTGTCTGGAGCGGTCTAAACAAATTCTGTATTTCTGGGAATTATCACTCCGTTGGTCAGAGTACTGGTCGTGTGGCTGCTGGCATACCAGCTCTACAAACAGAGAAAAAAGTGTCAGGACTATTTTAATAAAGGATTCCAATGGGAGTCAAAAGCATGTTGATGATTTCTTTCATGTGTTAATGCCATTAGCTACCTCAGGCATTAAGCGTGGGGAGTACCAGTAACTGACAGTGCACTGAGTGGGGAATGAATCATTTTAATTTTTTTTTAAGTAACTTTGTTGTTCTCATGAAATTCGGCCTCGGCAACATTGTCAGGTTTCAATTAGTGTTGGTAACTCTGGTTCAGAAAAAAAAAAAAAAAATTAAACTTGATCCATGATGTGTTACTAGAAATTTGACAAAGACTGCCTTCCAGCCCCCTTTAAAGTGGTCTGCGTCATGAAGGGCGTTAAGAAAAAACAGGCCCATGGCAGAGGGACTGCTGTTGTGTCCTTTTTCATGGAGGATGTAAGTAGAGAAAGTTTCCTTGCGTTTCTCCATGGCCGGCCCATCCAACTGGTAGGCATCTCTTTGCTCAAAATGCATAAGTTTTCTACAACTGAAGCTTTTGTGCCACTTCCTGAACAAAGCCCATTGAGAATACTCAGATTCATAGCATAAAGCACATCACAGCTGGAGATGGGGACTTTCGAAAGCAAGAGGAACAAATACATGAGCAGCTTTGCAACCAGAGCAAGATTTTCTTTCGTGCTGAACCTGGCCGGCTGCATACTACTTTTCTGTTTGAAATGCAGAGCAGGAACAAGAGTCAAGGGCTCTGGAGAATGAAGGGTGAAAACCCAAAGGTTACTCTCTCTGCTATGACAGTAAGATCTTCCAAACCTCACTTAACAGTATCCTCCCCTCCCCGAACTTTCATGTGCCTGAAGGTCCAGATCCAGAGGGAAGTCGGTCCTAGTGAAGACCTATAAGTCTCCCACGCCAGCTGAGTGTTTCTGCTCCCTCCCTACCACGAGCCCAGCCAGGGAGCCAAGCTGGCTGGAAATTCACTGTTTTTTCTTTGTAGGGTTAGTCTTTACCTAGTTCAGCCCCAAGAGCTGGCTCCCTGCCCAGACGAGCAGGGTAAAACGGCAGCAGCACTGACTAAGCTTGGCTTTGGCTTCCAGGGAACTGATCTTTCCCCTCCACCAGAAACGCGGCAGCCGTCGTGGCCTTGAGCTCTGCATTGCCTAATTTATTTTGCTAAGCAGACCTAGAAGTATCAATCAGTTCCATGGAGAGTAGAAAGCGTTTCAAGAGTAACATGAAATCTCCTTGAATAAATCTTAATGGGCAGACGCCTGTCCCTTGGTGCAGACCTAATTACTGAGTGATTTAGTAAACAAAGGAGTAATGCTATTAGTTAGGCATGCAGAGCTGACCCTCTTTAATCTCTATAAAGAGTCTGGGGACTTGTATCAGAGCTTTAGAGGCTGCAGGGCAGCATACACCTAAAAATGAGTGAAAAACAGAGCTTTTAAAGGTCAAACCCCAAGTCTCTAAGCTGTGTATGAGAGAGAGAAAGACAACGGTACCACAGATGTGCTCAGGCAGAGCAGTCCTTGTGCTTAAGTCAGTCGAGCCTGGAGGAACCTTCTTGGGAAGTTAGAGGGCATTTTATTATTACTGCTGGACTTCTCTGCTGAGGCTGCCAGTGGGTATGCCAATTAATTTCAATGCTGAGTGAGTTTTAGCAAGTGGCCACCTAAGCAGTTAGGCAATGACCACCAAATAGCTACATGTATTTCTTCCACTGCAGATGTGAATGGACAAGTTGTCAATTAAATGAAACTTTTTTTAGCATGCAAAAACTGATGTGAACAACACACACACACATATATATATGCATCTTCTACTTTTTTTTTTCTGAATTATGAAGTACAATAAAATCTCCTGAAAAATGCCATTACCTATGATGGAATTGTCATTAGAGGTGGAGATTAAACTTTGAGGACTGGGTATAGAAATACTACAGATCTTTGAAGGAGTTTAGAGCACTTTGTGTGACTGACAGCCACAAATTCACTTTTCCTGTGTGCTAAGTCATCACTTCACTGGTGAGCTCTCAGCTGATGTAGGAAGACAGGCAAGAGAGCTGATGAGAAGCATTAAAAAGGTCTTAATATGCACAAGGAGGAGAAGGGGCAAAATGGACTACTGAACCTGTTTGACTTGGTATGACAATGTGTTGTGCCTTAAAATTACTAAATCTTGTTCCCACTCCTCCTCACTTCTCACTCATGTCTAGACCAAACACTGAATTTGGGATACTTTTACCACAGCATCTGGTTGCTTGGGAACTTCACTGGCCATCTTGATCACTCTGACTTTTTATGTCTGAAATGTGGTCATGGATCAGCTCCTGAAGCTCCCAGTTGCTTTGCTCGTCTGCATTGTGCTTTCTCCTGACTCATAAAAATCCTGGCTCATTAAGCAAGCTTCTGATGGTTTGACTATGTTGTCTACCCATTGCATACATATGTTTAAATCCGTTTTCATCTACATTCACATCCAACTAGTGCGCAGCATTTGCTTTGTAGTTCTGGCATAATAGCCACAAACCCTCTGATGCATTATGAAATCATATGTTTGTAGCCCTTTCTTTTCCTTGATGAATTACAGCACAATCAGACCTCTCAGGCTCAAAAAAAAATATCCCAAAATGCAAAGATGTGAGATACTTAGAAGTCAGGACACATTTCATCTGAAATAAAATCCCATGAGTGGCAGTGTTGGCATAAGTGGTTTGTGGTTATCTGTTTCACACACACACACAAATTGATATGATTCACTTTAAACGTTCAGCCTTTTTTCTTCTTGCACAAAACAATTCTGTTTGACTTTAGATTGATGAATGAAGGAACTGAGCTATCGAAAGGGCAAGGAATGAATGACTGTAATCAGGTTGGAAACATCAGGACTTTAATATTGTAAGTTAACTAATGATGAGTAACTAGTGGAGCAGGAAAAGATCAAAACAACCAAATTAGGTTCTCCTTTCCCTTGATGCAATCAATATGTATCAATTTTTAAAACAGATTATATGAAGGTACCTTTTGAATATCGGTGCTTTTCTTTCTGCCTCTATTTGTAACCATGCCAGTATGGAGAAGAGCTCGGGACTCTCAGGACAAGAGGAAGTTGTCTGCTCACTGCCAAATAGCTGAGGGTGTATGGGGGAAGCAAAAGGAGGGCTCACTCTGCGAGACATGTCTCTTCTCAAGAAAAAAAGCCCCAGACAGGATAAGCCATCAAAGTTTTCTTCTTATCTAGAGAGAAGATCATTGGGAAACCCATGAGACCAAGTTGGTCAGGGAGAGCCTGCCAGCCCACAGGCTTCAGAGGAATTCTTAGGAAGGAACCGAATGTGAAAGTTCAGGATTGTCTTCTACAAACTACCGCAAAGTGAGAGGTTAACAGAATTTCATGTAAAGCCATATATCTGAGTAAAACATTTCACTTTTATTTGGGTGGGTTTTTTCTCCCCATTCTGGTAGATAAGAGAATGAATCACTGGAATTTTTGTACTCTCCATTTCTAAACAGTGGGAAGGGAGAGATGGTTATTTCTGGTAGGATCAGCGTTTGTAGTGGTTTCACTCTGCATATTCCCCTTCTGCAAAATCAGCTGCTCTTTGCCAGAGTTCACAAAACACAACCGTCTCACCTAAAAGAGGACAGCCCCACTTCTAAGAACTACTGGACCTTCTCTACAAGCCACCGTTTAGCCTGCAGGGATCAACGGGACAAAATGCAACCTACTTTCTACGCTACTTCCCAGCAAATAATAGAGTCTGTCAGTCAGACCACATCTGCAATGAAAAACAAGAACTTCACACACTTGTCTTTGAGTTCTCCGGAAAAATCACTCAGCTTGGGCTTGGATTTTACCACCAATACCACTGACTTGAGTGAAAAGCCAACCTTTGGCATGCAGAGTATCATTGTGGTTGGTATAGCTTTTCCTAATAACATGTTCCGGTGCTTAAGCAGTATGAATTGCTTTTTTTTTATGTTTTTGACAAGGCAATAGAGGGGTGGTTTTGTGTCAAGGATTAAATGAAAACTTTTCAAAGTTTTGATTACCAGCACACAACCTTGCTTGAGGTATGATCCGAGACTGAAGCAAAGGAAAGTCTGCTGCCTGATTGCAGTGGCTTCAGATGAGACCCTTGCTCTTTCTTCCTCTTCTGTTCCCTGGCAACATGTAGAAATAGAGTAAAATCTGAAGAAATGAAAATAAAATAGAAACATAAATCAAAAGAAATAAAATGCAATGCAATAAAATAAAATAATAAAACAAAATCAATATGAGAGTATTCCATTAATATCGAGCTGTTTATATTGTAACAGTGAAGGGCAAAATCATTAATTTAACTCTGTCTGTATTTGAATATGCCCCTCCTTGGCAAGCTACTCTGCCATATTGAGGATAACAGGTGTGTACTTTATTCTTAAAATAATGGTGAAATGAGGTGCATGAGACTATTAGCTACTTGCAAAGTCTAAACATTCAAACTGCACGTAACTTCATGTTGTCCTGCTTAAAATGGATCCTGTTCCCACTGAAATCAAGGATCTCATTGCCATTAGCCATAAGGAGAGTGGTTTCAGAGTGCTTTTCAGATGTTAAGAGCAAATATTTTGGGGGTTTGTATCTGTAAATTGACATGGCTCTCTGTATGCTGTGAATAGACAGGGCAAGATCTCAGGAGCCTCGGAGGTGGGATGGCAGAATTACACTCTCATTGCAAAGAGCTTTGCCCTCAGCTGTGCAGCGTGGCTCTAGACCAGAACTGATGAGGAAAATGTACCTCCATCATAAAGCTGGGATGATGGTTTAGCCCCTAGGGAGATCCCTAGGTCTAAAGAATAATCAAAAATTAAGTATTTTTTGATGGAGCCATGTGTATCTACTGAAAGACCAACCATAAAAACTACAGTAAAAGCTCAGTGTTAAAATGGTTGTCCCAGAGGGGCTGTATAAGTACTTTTTCACATAATCATCCTGTGACTGCTTAAGATTTTGCTGATAACAGGGATTTTCCCCGCTTTCTATGGACTGTACGTTTTGTCAAATACAGCAGGAATTTACCTGGGAAGGCAGTGAGGGGATGAAGTTCACTTACACAGAAGCTGACACATGAGCACTGCGAAAAACACTTTACCACTCCCAGAGAAAGCATCACTCTTATTTCCTTATTCCGAGCTATAAGAATTCACATCCTCATTTTATCTATAGACACTTTCAGATCTCACACACACACAGACCATAACTCCCTCCCGTTCTCCTTTTGAGTTTATAGTCCACAGATGCACTTCTGTTGCGGGGCTGCTTTGGCTTAGGAACCAGCACATTTATATTCAAAGCCAAGGACAGGTATCCCAAGGAGAGGAAAAAGGCACTAGTCAGGTCTTGCCTTGCTCCTGGACCACCTCCAGAAAGTTACTTGTGATCTTTGGCTCTTTTACCTATAAAATAAAGAGGATATTACTTCTTTTCTTTTACCTCATTTACGTAAACTGAAAAAAATCTTCAGCTTAGGCACCTTCTTGTATATTCCTGTCCTGGTTTGAGGTAAACAAAACCCATTTTCTGTTTAGCAATTTTATTTTGCAGCTAAGTCTCTTCTAACTAACTGACCTTTCTGAAATTAACAGCATATATGTGCAGAAACTGCTCTCAGAGTGATAAGACCTGATTAGTTGTAATTTATGGCAAGGCATGGTATGCAGAGAGGCTCTTGCTTATACTTATTGCTATAACACCCAAGGCCAGATAACTGGATTATTTGCCCCGTTGGAGGGTCAGGAGTGGAAAAGCATAAAGGGGTCCCACCTGTGGGGAGAAGTGGACAGGACAGGTGACCCAAAACTGACCAACAGGGTATTCCATCCCATCTGCCTTATGCTCAGTATAAAAGCTGAGGGATCAAAGGGTCAGCGCTCTCTCTCTCTTTCTTCAGTGGCTGACATCTGAGGAGGACTCTGCCTGTTCGTCTGCCTTTGATCCCAATCTGTGCATTCCTGAATCTGGATCCAGAATCCAGTTCCCATCCATCATTGAGTCCAGCCTGGGACTTTCCCCATGCCTGTCGGTGATGCAACGATTGTCATCCTGGGAGCTTGATACAGTTTTCTATATATTGTACATATTTAATTATCTTCTTGTAAAAAATTATTTTATTAATTTATTAATATGTTCATTAAAGTAGTTTAGTTTTTTCTAAACTCATAAGTCTCTTTCTCTCTCTACCTCCTCTCCTTGGAGAGTGAGGTGGGAGAGAGCATCTGTTCTTTGTTTTCATTGGCCAGTCTGGCCCAAACCATGACAATTCCTCAGTGCTATGAAGCTGTTGGCAACCTCTGTAGAGCCAGAGATCTGCTACAACCTCCCTTGACCACCCATGTCAGGANAAGTATTAGAGTAGTTTATAGTCCTGTGTCGCTCAAACCAGGACACTCTCTCTACCTCCTCTCCTTGGAGAGTGAGGTGGGAGAGAGCATCTGTTCTTTGTTTTCATTGGCCAGTCTGGCCCAAACCATGACAATTCCTCAGTGCTATGAAGCTGTTGGCAACCTCTGTAGAGCCAGAGATCTGCTACAACCTCCCTTGACCACCCATGTCAGGATTACTCAGAATTTTACACGTAGGGCCCCATGTCATATAAAGTGCAGGGCAGTTGGCCTGCAGTTGCCCCGCTCCGAGGTTTTGGGGGTTTTTTTTTGCTCACAGAGGATACCACTCCCTTGCAGTGGGTACAAGAACCTGGCTCTCATGTGACTGTTCTCGCTACTGCTTATAGGTAATTCTCTAACTGCACCTCCTAATTGAAAAAAGGCGGCTTGACTCAAGCCTGTGATGACTCAGGTCAGGCTGTTATGTCAGAACATAGCACTTGCCTCAAAAGTTGTCGTGCTCTCTGTATGCAGCTGGGCTCAGGCCTGGCAGTGTGTTGCTTAAAAAATGTCTCTTTCTCCTCATGATTCAGAGGTGAGTAGCGCAGGCCATTTCTATGGATCTTACCTGCGATTTCAGACGCCTTTCATCATCAATGCTAAATCTCTTCAGTATGGCCAGGGGCACTCGCTGCTGGTCAAATTAGAGCTGTGCTGCGTTGCCAAAAGGAGCTAACAGCACCAAAGCGGGGCAGAGGCAGAGGCATAGGCATATCTTTGTAGCCCAGTGGCTGTAGCAGTCAGGTGGAACAAAGCTGTCTTGGCTTCTGGTCCCTGCTTCCAGGCTTTTGTAGTTTACCCAGTACCTATAATTCACCCAGCTGATGTAGAAAAAAGAAATCACATCAGTCCTGTACCTAGCTCCACTTGGAAAAAGTACTGAGGCTCACCTGGAGCTGCTGTGGAGTGGAAACCTCTTCTCTTTCTTCTTCCTGCAAGTCTGGTGTTGTAGTATGCCCTTCCTGCCTTGCTTGTATAAAGCCAGAGCTCCTTCAGTACCTGGATGGTTGTGTAAGATAAAGGCAATAATTACATACTGCACGCTTGTAACTCTTTTCATGGACAGCTTACAAAACTCCTTAAAAACATCCATCCATTCTCACAACATGCCTGGGAGGTAGATAAGGTTTATTATGCACACAAGCCATTATTTATTGTGAAGAGAGAGAGAGTACTCTATTGCTGGTACGCCAAAGATAAATGACTTGCCCAGGCAGAGCCTGGAAGGGAACTTAGGGTTGCTCCAAACCATGTGTTACAATCCCTAGGCCAAAGCTGTGCTTTCAAAGTTATTTAACCTGGCAAAAGTTAAAGCACTGGCTTATGCCACTGTGATAAATCTTAGACTCCCGGTTTACCACAGTGCAGATGAGCATGGAAGAGGAGCCTCGAGAAGGGCTGATAAGGCTGCCAGTGCTCTCCCAGCCGCTCTCCGGTGCGCGTGTGTGGTTCGGCTCCCGCCCCCCCGGGGATGAGCACTGCTTCTAGACTGCGTGATGAGTCAAGGTATTGTGGCTGAGACTGCAAGCATTGGCTCTGTCACCAAGCAGACAGACAGACATTCAAAGAAACCACAGCCCTCTGGTTTCTTTGCCCTTGTTTGCTTAATCAAATTCGGGTTGTGTGTGCGCGCACACATTTTTTCACCCACAGCACAAACAAATACTGCTCAACACCTGAGGGTGGCTGGCTTTCAGAAGTGCCTCTGGAAAGATGACTCAGAGGAGGAGTAGCGGGAGGCTCCTATGGCATTCGTCCTAACGCGGGAAAGAGCATTCCCTCTTACTGTAAGTGATCTAATTATATTACTGTAAATCTCACTCTCACATTTTCGGCTACCTCCGCATCAGCTCTCAGGCTGCACTTATGTAATTGTGGAAAACTTTCTACCAAACAGAAGATTCCTGCTGCATGCCACATTGTTTGCAGAAGACTTGTATGTGAGCGTGGGCAGGGAAGGGAGACTTCAGTGCAGGAGACTGAAAGTGGTACCTTTTCTAAAGGTCATGAGTACATGAATTTGTGCATTAAATTGCACCATGGGCCTATAACAANTCACATCAGTCCTGTACCTAGCTCCACTTGGAAAAAGTACTGAGGCTCACCTGGAGCTGCTGTGGAGTGGAAACCTCTTCTCTTTCTTCTTCCTGCAAGTCTGGTGTTGTAGTATGCCCTTCCTGCCTTGCTTGTATAAAGCCAGAGCTCCTTCGGTACCTGGATGGTTGTGTAAGATAAAGGCAATAATTACATACTGCACGCTTGTAACTCTTTTCATGGACAGCTTACAAAACTCCTTAAAAACATCCATCCATTCTCACAACATGCCTGGGAGGTAGATAAGGTTTATTATGCACACAAGCCATTATTTATTGTGAAGAGAGAGAGAGTACTCTATTGCTGGTACGCCAAAGATAAATGACTTGCCCAGGCAGAGCCTGGAAGGGAACTTAGGGTTGCTCCAAACCATGTGTTACAATCCCTAGGCCAAAGCTGTGCTTTCAAAGTTATTTAACCTGGCAAAAGTTAAAGCACTGGCTTATGCCACTGTGATAAATCTTAGACTCCCGGTTTACCACAGTGCAGATGAGCATGGAAGAGGAGCCTCGAGAAGGGCTGATAAGGCTGCCAGTGCTCTCCCAGCCGCTCTCCGGTGCGCGTGTGTGGTTCGGCTCCCGCCCCCCCGGGGATGAGCACTGCTTCTAGACTGCGTGATGAGTCAAGGTATTGTGGCTGAGACTGCAAGCATTGGCTCTGTCACCAAGCAGACAGACAGACATTCAAAGAAACCACAACCCTCTGGTTTCTTTGCCCTTGTTTGCTTAATCAAATTCGGGTTGTGTGTGCGCGCACACATTTTTTCACCCACAGCACAAACAAATACTGCTCAACACCTGAGGGTGGCTGGCTTTCAGAAGTGCCTCTGGAAAGATGACTCAGAGGAGGAGTAGCGGGAGGCTCCTATGGCATTCGTCCTAACGCGGGAAAGAGCATTCCCTCTTACTGTAAGTGATCTAATTATATTACTGTAAATCTCACTCTCACATTTTCGGCTACCTCCGCATCAGCTCTCAGGCTGCACTTATGTAATTGTGGAAAACTTTCTACCAAACAGAAGATTCCTGCTGCATGCCACATTGTTTGCAGAAGACTTGTATGTGAGCGTGGGCAGGGAAGGGAGACTTCAGTGCAGGAGACTGAAAGTGGTACCTTTTCTAAAGGTCATGAGTACATGAATTTGTGCATTAAATTGCACCATGGGCCTATAACAACTGCAAAGAAAATGAGCAGTCTAAGAAAGGTATGTTGCTTTCTTCAGTGGGATAAATCCCATTTAGATAAATAGGCCAAGTTTTTCATGGAATCATAGAATTGTCTAGGTTAGAAAGCACCTTGAAGATCATCAAGTCCAACCATCAACCTAACACTGCCAAAACCACCACTAAACCACGTCCCTAAGCACCACGTCTATCTGCCTTTGAAATGCCTCCACAGATGGCAACTCCACCACTTCCCTGGGCACCCTGTTCCAATGCTTAACAACCCTTTCTGTGAAGAACTTTTTCCTAATATCCATCCTAAACCTCCCCTGGTGTAAGTCGAGCCCATTTCCTCTTGTCCTATTGCTTGTTACTTGGGAGAAGAGACTGACCCCCACCTCTCTACAACCTCCTTTCAGGTAGCTGTAGAGAGCAATAAGGTCTCCCCTGAGTCTCCTTTTCTCCAGACTGACCAACCCCAGTTCCCTCAGCTGCTCCTCATCAGACTTGTTCTCCAGACCCCTCACCAGCTTTGTTGCCCTGAATTTCATCCCTAATGTTTCAATTAAATGTAATATTCCCTTCTACTTCTTGTCCTCGGTCTCACCTACTGCCACTGATCTTATCATTAGGCAGCTGGTAGAGTCCTGGCTACATTTCAGGGGTCCTCTTACCTGTATCCCCTATAGATGCTCCCCAAAAGTCAGCTCATCTCACACAGACCCCTGTTAACATGACAGGAGTACCCACGACTTAGGTCAGGAGCATCTGATAAAAGAGGATCCAGGTGATGAGCTGGGAGCAGTAAGTAATTGGGGAATAAAAGATACTTCACGGCTGTGTCGGTTATTATTGCTATAGTGAGCTGGATCAGGCCTCGTTAAGTGGGCATGTGTAGAAGCGACTCTTCCATTGGGGCCTAACAAGGGAGAGGGTAATCACTCTGTTTGGAAACTGGAGGAAGGGAGGAGAGCACCACCTGCAAGCCCTGCTCTCACTCCAACTCAGAGACGTCACTGGGGAACGAAGCTGTGGCACACATGGATGCAGCTGTGTGTGCCAGCGCTTCCCGGAGCAGCCGAGGAGAGTCTCAGAGTGACAAAAGTATCAAGGACACAGTCAGAGCAGCACCTTGAGCGTGTCCTGAGAAAATCTGAGAGAGTGCCTGGGGCAAAACACTGACTGGAAAAGAAACCTGAATGGCAGGAGAAGACTCCAGGCATGTCTACACAGCCTGGTGCCCCTGGCTGGTGCCATTCCACCTGCGCACGGAGCCAGCCTGGGAGGACAGCCTCAGCTCGTCTGTGCCGCCCCTCAGAAGATGCTGTTGCGCTCAGCTGGTCGAGGTCCAGCCGCCTCAGAGCCCGTGCAGAGCAGCCTGTCTGCATCCTGGTGGAAGGCATGTCTACACAGCCTCTGAGATGCTTCCTTTTTAAAAAATTATTTTTATTTTTAATCATTGCTCTGTTCAGAGGAAAAAAAAAAGAAAACAAAGCACATTCCTTGTAAATAAGGTAGAACATCTCATTTAATTGACACCACCATCTTCTCCATTTAACTGTGGCAGCCCACTGGGGTTGTGCATTTGACATAGATGGTTGAGCCAGAACAGACAATGTTATTTAAAAAATATAGTTTCTAACAGAGCCCAGAACTTGATCTATTGTCTAGGAATCCAAATGGCAATAGGCCATGTAAAAAAAAAGGGAGGGAAAGGGTCACTCTAGCCCATTCTTCTAAATCAAAAACAAGCAAAGAAAGAAAAAAAATTGCAGAAGGTCAACTGAGGAACTAACACCCGAGTCCAGGAAATTGTCAAACAAAGCAACTACAATTTATATGGACCCCTTGCTGCTTGCTAGGATTACATCTCTACATTTGCACCCCTGAACAATGTCCACGTTCAGATTCTAGTTAAACGAAGGAGGGGTGAAGAAGTGAGGTGGAAGTATAAACAGGGAATTTGTGCTGGTGCCCTGCCACAGGAAGAGGGAATATGAGGGTGTAGTGAGAGCACAAGCAAGAAGATGCTGAAAGCAACCTGAAAGGGCCAGGGAGTCTGTGTTTAAGCTCTGAGTAAAACCTTTTTCCTGTAGTTTTTATTGTCTCTACAAATGCCCGATGAAGACAGAACCTCACATTATACTCTTTAAAAAACATAACACAGTTCCTACGATAAAGAAGTGAGTTTTCTGTGACTACAATAGTTGGTTATTTCATCCTGTACATACTTCCAAAAAGGCCATATACACATAAACTTTCTATAAATCTTCATACTGAATTTATATGTACACATGAATATTCTAATTCATCCATCAGTACACACACTTTGGATTTGATCTGTTTTCTTATGATTTATTGTACACACATGAAAATGAAAGGCCAAATACTGTATATGTACTTAGGGCCCAGTGCTGCTTCAGTTGAGTTGAATTATAATGTTCTCGTTTTTTTGTCTTCATAACATTTAAGGACTCGCTATGCTCAGGATACCTCATACTAGCTGAAGATCTAGTGTTACCTCCTTAAGAAAGAATAATACTTTGCTGATCACAGTCAAGATTTACTGCTCTTCTTTTCCAAGCTACATAAGACAGGATTCACCACCTCTGCATCTGCAAATGACGCAGCCTGGGTAGGTCTGAAGAAGTGGGTATGTATGATGTTTTCCAATGTTCTTTCCTCCCACATCAAAATCCCATCTGTTGGCATCAGGTGAGTAACTGGAAATCTCGGCCTGTCTTTAAGAATTAAGTTTCTGGGCTTTGAGGCTGCAGACATGTCTTCAGAACATGAAACTGAAACATTCAAAGGTCCAAAGGCAATAAAAAAGGACCTGACATTCATCATTTTTTGGAACCCTGAAGTTTTTAAGCCACTGCTGTGATTTCGGGGGACAAACTTGGCATGCCTGGAAGTTGTTGACTTGTACTGGGCAAGCAGGAGCAGTGGAAGGAGAGGCAGTTCCTCGTGATGATGGCACCTCCTTTCTCAGAGCGTTGGACATGTCTGTTCTGCCCACAAGGTGCTGGCAATACATCTCTACCAAGGCCAAGTTTCTAAATTCCTATGAGTCACCCTACTGTCTTATTAAAGAGGAAGATATTTTTAGAAATTTAACAGGATCAAACAAATAGTGCTACTCTTTGTTTTAGATCCACAATATGCTCTAACATCTTTGATCCCTTAGTTTTTCAACACCCTTTTAGATGTGCAAATGTGGTGTAAGTTAGCACACAGTTCTGGATTATTTAACCGGTCAAGGTATGGAGTATAGCTAGAAAAGTATAAATATAAGGAGATCTCTGTAAGGTGTTATTTCAGAGCTAAGCACAGATAACAAACTGAGTGTTTAATCCTTTTATTCACTTGTGACAGACCTATATGCTGTGTGTGATTTACCAGACTTAGTACATCAAATGATTAAAATAAAATGAGCTCACTAAGGAAATACAAGCAAGACAGAATATTTAATTATCACCTAAGAAAAATTAGACCTGGTTTAATTAAGCACATTCTAATTGAACTGGGATGAACTTAAAGATAAGTTTAATTTTCTAGCTGAAGCAGGGCCACATTTAAAAACATTACTCAAAATATATTAAGATCTACTACTTGTCTTCATTTCAGAGTTAACAAGCATGAAATCTGTCTGACTGGTTAAAAATCTGTACAAGAGTACTATGACAAATCACAATCAGCTGTCACATTTGCCTGTTTTATGTCTTCATTGTTCACTATCTGTGAACATTTATTCAAGCCAAGTGTTGTTTGTATGAATGTTGGTTTTCATTTAACCGAGAAAATTGCTAGGATCAAATAACCATCTAAACACTTGTTGCAAAGATTGATGGATAAAATACATCTCCAATATATTCACAACTATAATATAGCCCTAACTAATGCTGTGAAAGCACAAGAAATTTCCATTTCCAAAGGAGTTCTAGGAAATTAACATTTACTTTGCTCTGAATCAGAATGAAAACAAATAAATTGCCATGACTGAAAAAAATCCTTGTATCGCAATACTTTTCTTTCTGTGATAGAAAGCAAATTACAGTTTGAAACTAAAAGTAGCTTTGAAAAAACACCTCCTCCCCCTTAGCTTCCATTCCAGAAATGTTGAAATGGAATATTTTGACCTTCTCACAATACTTCTTCCCAACTTTTTTCCCCAAAACAAAAGGTTGTGAAAATCAACATGCCTCAGAGAGCAGTTTTGGTTTGACAAAATGGCATTTTCTGATGGAAAAAAAAGCATTCCATTGGAAAAATTTTTAACCAGCTCTAGCAATAACTCTGGATTTCACACTCTGGGCTAAATTCGCAACCCTTCACCCTCTGAAATTAACTGGAACACTTGAGAAGTAAGGAACTAATCTCTGAGAAGAAGCACCCTCCCAGTATGGTTTGGAGACTACAGGGGGGCCTACTGGAATGGATCCGCACAGGCAGGCTGCTATATGGGTTCCCATGCTGTCTGCTCCCACCAGCCCAATTACGGGATCAGAGGCAGATTTGTAAGTCAGATTTTTTTTATATTTTTTTTTTTCTGAGGAAATAGCTTCATTTTGTTTTGTTTCTTGCTGTTCTTGGCATGAAAATCATGTTTTATTGGTATGAAATACAAGACTGTTTTGACACTTGCAGAGACAACGCAGACAGAGAGAAACATCTTTCTAGCTATAAACTCAAGTTTGTATGCCTTGTAAATAGTTTTTTATTGCTCATATAGTATAAAAGAAAAAAAGAAAATTTGTTGCAAACACAGATAAGTTATCTATGTCTTGCTGTGTACTTTCCTCTTTCTTTCAAAACAGGAACCTGGTTCACTGAGAGCATCTGATCCTTTCGTGTACTTCAGCACATGAAGCAATAAGCAAATCCCTGCAATTTGAGTACAGCTTCAGTGTAGAGCTGTGAAAAGTTGCCTCCCAATAGGTTAGGTAAGAAGTCGCTTCTCCCCAAGCCTGCTGTAGAGACAAGATGGTCTTGCCGTCTCTTTGGCCTGAAGTGGCTCAGAACTGTTAGACTAATAAAAAGAGTCTGGCAGTTTGGTCTGTGCTGTTGGAAAGCCACTGGCCCTACTTTAAGTTACTTTTGATCTACCATAAGAGCTAAAATGTACAGGGCTAAAGCCAGCACATTTTTGTCTTGGAAGACACACAGATCTCTTATCTGCATGTTGCTCCCATATCTAATACAGCATAAATGCAACTTTCATCCTATAAGGACTTGAGGCTAAAGCAGGCAGGAAACAATCTTTTCTCTCTCTCAAAACTTTTAAGGACTTTTTTTTTCAATAAATCTGTACCTTATTAAGATGAATCAAAAGCCTTTAAGCCCTTTTCTCACACACAGAGTGAAGACTTAGCACCCGAGACACAGGAGACGTAGAAGCCTCAAGAAGGACCAAACAGCTACAGCTGTACCCAAGAGCAGAGCAGTGCTCTCCAGCGCTGTGGCACCTTCTTGGCCAGGGCCACCCTCTTGCATGCTCCTATCTTCTGGAGCAGGGGCTGAGGCACTTGGGCTATGACCCATGCTGATTCTTGGGCCATGCTAGTGGGCCTGGGCTAAAATTGTGCCAGGGACCTTTTGAACAGTTAAATAGCATGACAATGTCCCAGCACCCAAGTCCATAGCACTGACACTCTATAATTTACTAGTATAGTCATACTGGATCAGTCGAGGGAGTTGCTCCAAAATCTCCCTCCTAAGCACTCTGTCTCCAGACTGTTAATGCTTCCACTTTAAGTCATATTTTAGGACTGTTGATAACATTGTTTGATCCAGAGTTATAACAGGACGACACTTTGTGCCATTTCATGTTGAGGGCTCCACGTACAGCCAGCTATTGCTATTTAGGATAATGGGAGGCAGACTTTTACCTAGGCAATGGAAAATCTTGTATGGGCAACATGGGATGGAGTGGAAAACCAGCTGGCTATGTGTAATCAGCCCAGGTTAGCCAGCTCAGGTCCAGCCCTGCTGAATCCAGGTAGCTTACTGCAATGTAATTTAAGTATCGCTGCAGTGCGCTCACTTGTCTTGTAGGTTATGGGAGAGCTTTTTAACTTGGTATATAGCTGCTCCATGTATTTGTGACAAGTAGTCACTAGAGACAAGGTTTTAAGAGTACTTTTTCAAAGCTGGGACTCCAGAAATACTCATTTCATTGTGAAACTCAAAGGGAAGCGTGCAGAACTTCACACTTCACCCACACATCATGGATTTACCTTCTTTCTCGTGAAAAGGGTATGGGAGGATTGTCTTCTCTTCCCATAAAATTGTAGTACAGTTTTGTCTCCTCCCCCATGTGCGAGACAATGAACCTTATCGTTGCCTATAATGGGGAGTACCTCTGGAAATGCCATCTGGTGCTCTTGAACTTTTTAGTTCTTGTTCAAGTTTATCCTGATGAAATCCTCTGGCATCTTCCTGAGGCTTTTCTGCTTCCATGCCAAACGTTAATTGGTACCTGTTCCTGTACATTTTAATACTCTCTCCCACAGCTGTAGTGATTAGCCTCAAGCATCTTTCCTAGCTCCCAGCCCTTTCTCTAAGTCTTTGACATTCCTTCAGAAACCTGACTGGGACCTTTCTTCTGAGGCGGTTTGACCTGGTTGGCTTCCTTACTGCTAAATATTTCACATATAAAGGCATGCATTGCTGTATGGTCCTGTAGGTCTGGAAATGAGCTCACCGAGAGCCCAGCGTTCACCTAATTCTGTTTTTCAGAAAAGCTGTCCCTCTCTGATCTATGGAAGCAACCCTGTGTGATTTATAAGCACCTGTCTCATGCAAAATGGTCTGTGGTCAAATCTGTGTACATGTTCCCCAGTCTTCAGAAGGAATATAACCACATCATCGATCATTTCTCCCTCTCCAATGGCATGAAGAGAAGACCAGTAATTTGAAGATTTATCAATCTGAAAGTTGATGCCGAGTGGATTGCCAAACTGTTTACTGCCCTCCTTGTACATTTTGGTTTGCAGTCTTAAACAAAAACTCCTAGTTTGCAATAATGAGAATGTGCATACACATTATTTATCCCTATTTTAATACATTTAATTTGCACAAGTCATGAGATTATTGTCTGATGAATTTAGAGTCTGAGTATTATCTCTTAGAAGGCTGTTTGTGCCGGCTCAAGCGTGTGGACCTGAGCCGACAATCTGAGGTTCAGGCAATGCTAGTAAAAAATGTACGTTGCTGGATGTCAGTGATTCACTCCCAAAATATGAAGCATGATAAACTGAGAGGAAAAATAAGTAAAACACCTCTCAAGTGAAAACCACAATTAAGAAAAGGCATCTCAGCATCAGCCTTAAATATTTGCTATACGGAAGTCGGGCAGAGCTGTGTCTCAGACACCCATGCTGGATTTAGCCTTTTCAATGGAGCAGAAGCCTTTATTGTATGGCCATTTCCCAGCATTTCAGTGGAACATCACATGTCTCCAGAGGCTTGAGTGAAACATCTTGGCCTCCAACTGCAACCTCAGCTTCATGGATTATTCCTCCAGCATCGAGATGGGCTGACATGTTGACTTAGGAGTGAGCAGCTCTTCACTGCAGTAGTGGTGCTCACTAGCGTAACTGAGAAGGAGATTCACCACTGTCATCACCAAGGACTTGTTTATGCTTTAAAACTGGCAGAGATGTAATTAGATTTACTTAAAACCATTCTAGTTACATCACTATGAAACTTTGTTAAGCACCATTCACAATGGCTGAAACCCCACTTGCATCAATTTACCTCAATTGTGATTACAATATAAATGAGGTTGAGAAGTGTTTTAGCTGTTACTGGTACTTCTATTTTGTGGTACATCAGGATAAAAGCACTCACTCTAGTGTGACTGTTTCCTTCCTCAGAAAGTCGTATCTCCTACATGGCTCATGTTTTCAAACTCAAAAATAACCTTTCTCTTACATTAGTATGGGAGATATCTGTGATCCGTTCTTTAGAGATTTTGCCAATGTATCAAGATGCAAAAAAGGGACACAATATTTCAGTTAAGAAAAGAGGATAGATTAATGAGTATTTTACAAATCTTAGCATAGCTGAATGATGAAGCTCTTCCAGAAAGAGAAAAGTTTTTATTTTGGTAGCATGTCAAGCAACAAGAATTCCTTGTGCTGAACTCTCTACGGGCACGATCCAGCTATGCTTCATTTGATGGGTTTCATAATTCCTTTGTTCTGCTTTGTAGGAAAGTGTTTCTTGATATATGTGGTGTTTAAAGTGTATGTATGTGGAACAAATCCTACAGTTTTGTGAAGAAGTGTCATTGGATTAATTCATGAGACAGTACTGGCACTTACGATCTGTATAGTGTTGCTGTTATATTTATTTTAGAGGTGAGTTGGTCAAAAATTAAACATAGAAAATCACAGCTACTGGGGTCTGTTTCACTTTTTGTTCTTTTAACTTGTCTGGAAAAGGGGATCCATGTAACGCGCAGCTCCAAGCCCCAGCAAGCTGCAGTGCAACGCTTCTGATGTGAAGAGATGGGAACATGGGATAGGGGATTTCCTGAGCTGTTCTTGGTGCATCCTTTCTGTTAAGCAAACTTGGTCTTCCTCCATTCCTCTCTGTCTTTCATATACCCGCCCCCCCCATCCATTTTTGGTCCCTTTTACGACTCCTCAGGAGAGAAAGGCACAGGCCCCAAGAGCAAAATCACAAGGGCAATGTGATTTGAGTTTTAAAAATACCCGGGCTTTATATCTGGTCTGGGTTTTGCCATCAGTGAAGGGGTCTAACTTGTTTGAAACCTCATGGGAAAGGTGACATGCAAGATGGACACAAGACTTTCATGTTGCAAAATCCCCATTGTATTTTGAGTCACAGAGTAGACAGGGTGCATGCACTCCTCCATGACTCAAAGCTACAAGTCTGAAAGTGAATTTTATTTGCTTATCATTCATGCATGATTGTGTTCTTTTTCGATGGCCAGGTTTTTGCTTCCTGGAAAGCACTTTTGATTTTCAGTGATCTGCAAGAAATCGTTCTTTCCCCAGGCAATGCTGACATCACACCACTCCTCCATCAGATTGCTCTGGGCATGGTTCTGTGTGTTTTTCCCAAGTGCACCAGAAGGGCCCAACCCTATATTCCCAGACACCCAAACTGCAACTGAATAACTGGTGTTCTAGATATTCAGAGTATGCAAGAGGGGACCCAAACCAAGAGGTCAGTCTCTACCGAACTTTCTCCCTCATTATTAGGATTTTAGTGCAGTCTGAGACCATACTAAAAATATTTTTAACACTGTATTTCTGCTTTCTCTCCTTTTGCTAGTCTTCAGTGCCTTGGTTCTTCTGTCTTGCTCCCCATTTCTTCCTCCTCACTCTGTTTTTCCGATTCTGGGGTTTTGCCCTGTTGATTTTTCTATTTTTGTCTCCTTTCTGTCTTTTCTTTCTTCAATTTATCTAACTCTTGCTTCCCTTTTACTTCTCTTACCTCTCTTTTTTTTTTCAACTCAAGACACTTTTTCATTCTTCTTTGTTTACAGTCATCCTGTTTTTTTTCACTCTCTTCTTGTTTGTTTCTTCATTTTACTATTTCTACTGTGGTTTCTCAAGCTCCCTTGCTTGTTGTGGTGAATATACAGTTAGAGATATTCCCAGTTTAAACAAGTTTCCAATCTAAATAGAAAAGAAAGGTGAAAAATAAGTTGGAAAACAAGGAAATATCGTTATCTCCATTTTACTGAGGGAAGACTGTGGCAATAAAAAAAATTAGTAACGTTTTTTAGGTTGCACAGAAAGCCTGTGGCTGAACCAGGAGGAAATGCCAAGCCTCCCAGATTACATTCAGTGTCTTACTCATAATTTCTTGATGATTTTTGCAAGTGTCTGCAGTGTAATGATTTGCAGTGTGATAATAATGGCACTGTCCACAAAGGAGCGGACTTTGTACACTACTATGGGTTTTCAGGCTCACCATAAAACTCGCTGATTACTTGGTGTACACTGCATTACAAACTAATAATTATTTTAAGAAAAACAGTTTTATAGGATGTTTTTTCCATGACCAATTCACATCTTGTTGTGAAAGCCCACCAGATAGTCAACCCTATAAGTTCTGACATCTGCATTTAATCATCAAATTCTTTGAAGAAATTTGGAGTAATCCAGTTTTCCTAGTTTAAGTCAGCTCCATTAAGATGAACACTGATCCATATTCTAATTAATTCAAATAATTCACCTCAGTCTGTGTTCAAAATCTTTATTTGAAATAGGTGTCATTATTAACAACTACTGATTGTTTCTGTGATTAATGTTCGGTTCTAAATGCAGTATCAGCTGACACTTGCAGTATTTGTTCTCATGGAGAAGTTGTAGGTAGCCAGGCATGTGTCTCTGGGGTTAGCTGGATGTTCATCACTAGTTATCGCTTGCTTCTCACTGTTTTAACCTGCTCCAGGCAGGCCATTTCTCTCAGCATCCATTCATTTTAGGGAGATTTTGCATAAATATGTCATGGGGAGGAGCGCAGAAAGAGTGCAGAACTTCTGAACCTCTCCATGTATTATGAATAACGCCTAGGGAGATGCAGATTAGGATATGAAGTTACAGAAAATCTGGGGGGCACTCAGCTACCTAGATCCTATGACTATATGGGTGCCCCTCCAACAGCTGGGAGAGTCCAATGGGCACCAGCAGTATGACAGTACTCATCGTTCCTCCTCTAAAAACCAAGGATTCAAGTGATGATTAGGTGGTTGCTGGTTGAACTCAGAGCCTCCTTGTGTGCTGCTCTTGGGGCAGCCACCCTGCCTAGGACCCTGGGCCTCCAGGCACCAACTCCCAGCTAGCAGATCTGCATGTTTGTCTCCTGATGGTGAATGTCCAGAAGCAAACCAACCTTGCGTTCACACAGGCCAGCTGTCTGGCAGAAGGACATTACTGTGACAGAGTAAATCCCTCTGAGGCTGCCAACTTCACCTTGTACAGAGCCAAGCTTTCCTCACCTGCAATGTGGCCTTGGCCTTTCATAGGACATAACCACCATGGGGCAAATGTGGTTTTGATGTAAGTCCATAAGCTTGGGTGAACTTGCAGCAGAGGTGCATGTGGCACTGCCTGTGCACATCAAGCCACGTCTCACTTCAGCTGTGCTTAAATTTTGCTCTTTCCCCTAATGTGTCTGTTGCTCCTGAAAGTGCACTGGGACAACTAATCAGACTATATAAATATAACCATGTAGCACAGCCTAAACACACTTTAACCATATTTGCGCTGCCAAGGGGATTTCAGCACTAGTGTAATTGCTGTGCAGTTGCCTCAGTAAATGCGATGCGATTAATTCATATAATTGGCTTGGTGCTGTGCTGAGGCGTGGGGATGGGAAGCGAAAGCAAAGTAGAGTCTGTTGAGGCTGCCCCCACTGATGGAGAAGCTTCTCAGATATCTCAGAGAAGCCAATGCTCACATCCATTCAAACCGAAAATTAGCAAATGAGTGCACCGGCATTAAAACAAACCCCAAACCCACCAGCAGCCTCCTGATGAAGACTGAGAGGTGCCAGAGTTAAGATGAGAGCTATGTCAAATCCTCATCTCGCAAACAGTGATGTAAATACAGAGTATCTCCAGTGAAATCTATGAAGTGGGTTTGAAATGGGCCTAGAGGGGCCCATTTGATACTTACATCACATACATTTAGACATTGACTCAAATCCCTAATTTATGAGGCTACAGGCTCCATATAGAATTAGGAGGTACCTCAGAGGGATTCAGAGGTACCCAAGGTAAACTTGGGCTCTAAACTGTTCTAGAAGAACCAGTCTGTCTCTCTGTTAATGGTAAAGATAGTCTGGGGTGACTAAATTAGGTATGCAAAATAAGGTGTGCAAAATTAGGCAGAGTAAAAATGCCCTGAAGTATCCAGATACAGAATCCAAGAAAGAAAATCTGACCTCCTCAAAAAGCTGTGGCTTATGTAAAAGACATTGGGTGTCACTGTTATATACCAGATCCCCCCCAAGGCTGTAATCTGCTCCCAGGCCTTTACTAACATTAAGACAACCTTCTCTTTCAGTAGAAAATTTGCAGCCATCAGTCCAGTTTCTCTCCTTCCCATGTTCTTGATATCCTCACTAAAGCATTAGAGCATGCTTCAGTTAGGAAAATACTTGCCATTGATCCCACGCCTAAAATGCTTGAGGCATCCTACCTGGCTCCAAATGGATGTCTGTGCTAAATGCTGTACTGTTTGGCAGTCTCTGGTTGTACTGGGATTACAAAGGTGCACCTATAAGGGCAGTCTTTATTTAATTCTCCAGCTCATATTAGCTTCCTGACTTGTGCTGTCACGTGCGAAGACAAAGATGAGCTCCCATAAAGGAGCACAGTCAACAGAATGGAGTGGAACGCTAGTCCTGTGACTGAGCACACACCTCCATAGCGCTTAGACATGCCATCCATTCAACTTGACATACCAGTTATAAGCACCTCTAGTCTTCAAGGCAAAGTTAAACAGTTAAACTAGGTGGCTCACATAAACAGCTGGCCTCCCCTAAAATGCCTGGGTCAGGTGATGGCAACCGGCATTGGAGCAATGGCAGCTTCTTCTCTCAACTCCCAACTGCAACTACTGCATAGGAGAGGACCATTTAGGAAACTTGCTCCCTGTGAACACTTAGGGGTTAGTTACCAGCTCCTTGCTGAGACAGAAACCTTACTGAAGCCATGTAGATGGGCTTAATATGCACTCTCACACTCAATTTGGCATGTAGGCAGATGTGCCAGCTCTCCTCTGGGTTGGGAGCACAGTCGCTTCACCCTCTGGATGCACATCCGAGGCTCATAGGCAGCACTGAGCGCCTACTACACCATACCGGCTTCAAGGCAGCATCGTCATGGCTGTTGTTTCTGCAAGAGTTTCCACTGACCGGTGAACTGCAAGAAGAAGCCTTTGTAGATTGCTGCACTATTGTCAGCCACACACTGGGCTTTTTTCATCAGAGAAAAAGAGATGGGAATTCCCAAGGATCTTAGCACTGGACACATTTCCAGACCAACTGGCCATAACGTTAGCATACCCACTACAGCAGCAAACAGGCCTCCATATGCAAAGGAGAGATCTCCCTTGGTATGCTTTTATCCTGGTGGCCTCACAGGCGACCCACCCGAGCTGACCTGGTTAGCAGAAGGCAGGATGGTGGTGGCTTCATGATTCTGAAGAGATAAGAGAGTTTGTCTATTACTGTACTGCCTCTTCTGCGTTGCCTTTGCAGCTTGGTGCTGTGCTTCCTCCAGATTTCCTGGAAGGTGGCCTGTGTCATCCTGACCTTCTGCAGCGACAGTTCATCATCTTGCATCTGGAACACAATCTTTTGCCACCAGCTGAGGTTTCTTTCCTCAACCCAGCATGCACCTTTGTCAAGTTCAGCAAGTTGTGTTTTTCAAGCTAAGGAAAAGTCCCTTTTTGAAGCATCTTCTCAAACTAGTTGTCTCCCTCAGCCTTGTTTACCTCCTCGTTCTCTGCAGCTTCTGCAGCCGTTCTCTGCAGCTGGGGGCAAAGCTGGGGTGGCAGCAGCCACTGGAAACCCGTAGCCACAACTGCTTGGGTGACTCTGCGGCAAAACTGTTGCTGTCTGAAGGCAACACCTCCACCAGCTCCTCAGCAGCCCCACTGGAGCCCCAGGGATGAGCCTGACGGCGGAGAAACTTGTCGGCTCATGACAGCCTTGGGTGTTTGAGTCAGTTACTCCAAAGGAACTTGATCATGGCACAGGGAAAGGAAAGTAACGTGATTTTGACCTCAGCCTGTGAAAGGTAGTGATTTAGAATTAAATTCTTCTGGACATCTCACTGTGCACAGCTGAAGCTGTTTCAGAGTGCACAGGGCTTGGGGTGAATCCATAGGGCCATAGAGACCCCCACAGCTCTGAGCACACAGCTTTGGTGAAAATGACCCCCATGTGGAAATAAATATTAAAGTATAAAAATAAAATATTGCTTAAACAAGGCTGGGGCAGTGGGGCTGAACAGTCTCCCAGCTTCTTCACACTCAGCCAGCAACTCTTCAGCTGTATTTTCTTGGTCTGTGACTTTTGTAACTGGGACCTCCAACCACTCTTCTATCCAAGGACCAGACAGATCTGAGCTGCTTAACTTGCAAGACTGCATAGGACTGAGTGCAGCCAAGGCAGCGCAGCCAAAGCTTGGAACAAAAGGATTACAGAGACAGCATCATACGGAATACTGAATTTTCTCCAACAAATCATCCATCTTCTTTAGGATGACACAGGTCTTCTGCAAGGCCTGCTTCTCCTTAGGTTGAAGTCTCAAACACATCAATTTTTGGGAATGATGTTTCCTTTTGTTCTCCTTTGGGCCAGGCACTGGCTGCTGAATCTTTTAATATTCTGCATTTTCCGTGCATCACCTCTATTGCAGATGAAGTATGGGACTATATGAAGTCGAAAGCTGATTTAATTCTCTCCTTTTAGTTTAAAAGCCTTAGGCCTCCTCCAGCTTTACACCCCTTGATACTCCAATGTATACAACACCCTGGAGTTATACTTCTCATCAGTGCAACGACTACAAACACAGCAAAACAAATTCTCTTCTCAAGCGGTAACTCCTGATAGCTGATGGTGGACTTGCAGTGGTGTAATCAAGCATAGAATTTGCTCCAATGTGTTTTTAATACAACTAGGGAGACTCAGGCTATTTATTATGGGAGTCATATAAACAAGTCATTCAAACAAAATCCTCCTAATTTTACAGCAGTCTAGACATGTAGCATATTGTGAAGCCATGTCTAAGGACAGTGTCATTAAAGTTTTTATCCTTATTTCCAGTTCAGAGGAGAACTGAGGATAAATGTGGCAGTCTGGCACCTAACATATTATCCCACAGTACCTAAAAGGAGTGTCGGAGTCATCTGAAAAGCCCTTTGATTATTACATGATAAGAAAGGTTTATTTCATGTTTGCTCTGCCGGGATAACATTGGCTTGACTGTGTTTTGCCAAGTTTGCACACTTTCTGTGGGAACCCTCCTCATTCCAATGAAACGGGATGATAGGAAGCATTTTATTAGAGCTTACTGGAAAAATGTGCCATAAGTGCCAAGGAGCCGGGACTGTTGTCCAGCTGGCTGAAGACAGACAATGCGTAAGCTACAAAAAGTTACAGGATTGCTGGGCTGCATGGAAATTCCCGTCTCAGCTGGCGCCTGGTCTCCCAAACTCATACACCTTCCATGAAACACATGTAAACCTTCTGCGCCAATCCTAAACAATGTCTAGGAAATATACTGTCAGGGTTGCCTTAAGGTCAGCAGGATTTTGAAGAGATGGGGATGTGGAAAGCTGATCGCTTTTCTGGAAGTCCCCCATGCTCCCGGGGACACGGTGACAACATGACACTCCTGCACACCTTCAGAGAGCACAACATGTTGCCTCCTGTGTGGCTCTGCGAGTTGGCACAGACTGGACAATGTTGTCTTCAGGCTTTGCGTGTGCCTCCCCTCTTTTAATTTTGGTATGACTGAGGCTCATCTTGCAACGTGAAGCTTAGCCCAGAGCTCTCGCAGCAGAGTCAATGACATCTGGAAGTAGAAAATGCCTCCCAAATATTTATGAGATATGTCAGCATTTTCCAGATTACTATTTTTCCCTAGCGTCCAACCTGAAGCTTCCTTACTGCATTTTTAACTCATTGCTTTTTGTTTATTCATGAAGACATTTCAGTAATTAAAGTTTATGAGTAATATTCTTAATGAGGGAATAAAATTAATTTCAAGACGCAGCAGACCAAAAAAGAGGAGTCCTGAGGAGAGGTTTGGAAGAGGAGACTGGCTCTGATGTGTCCTTTTCTGGCATAGGAAATGCAATAGGGGGAAGGAAGGCAGAAATTGTTTGTGGGAGGAGGCAATGGAAACTGCAGCCACCAGTGGATGAGTGGCAGGAGTGAGAAACATAACATGAACAGGAGTCACACGCTATGTCTGGCTGAGATGCATTACTGGGCAAAGCATTGATGGAAAGATAAACTGAGATAGAGGGGGATATGGCTTCTCAGGCTACTGGGAAGAGGGTTTGGTTGATTGCCAAAACATAAATATTTTAAATGAAGTTCAGGCTCCACTAAAGTCTGTGAGAGTTTCACCATCAACTTCAGCAGGGCTAAGATGTCACTCTCTGTGTTTTATTAATTGTTTTGGTGGGGAGGTAGCTTCAGAAAATGTCAAAATACAGATAGGCTGGTATTAGAGCTCTGGATCCAGATTCAGATCTACACTCCTACTTTTCCTGACTCAAAGAGAACTGAGGCAAAACATAGTGGCAATGGATTGAACAATGACACAGTCAGATCTAATGCTAAAAGTCTTCAGCTAGAAATAGTCCAGCCCTGGGGCTCTGGTCTAGCCTGAGGCTGAAATAGGAGACATAGATCATCACTCTAAGTGTGGATCAGAGTTTATTAAAATTGCAGGAGGTAAAAAAACCTGAAGAAAAGTAGCAAGAAAAAAAAAAGTGGTTGTTTTCCCCTTATCTTTCATTTTGTATCTGATCACTCCCAATTTCATATCAATACACTGTAATGATACAATATCAGCTACCACATGCATTTCAGTTTAAACTTTCAAATTTTATGTTCTCCTATGTATTGTCACTTTAATACCAATGATAAATATAAGTCATGATTCAGCAAAGTCCCTAAGTGCTTCCCCTTCTGTGAGTCTATGAGATACAGTCGTGTAAATGATAAATGTTTCAGGCCATGACTGAGCTGGAAAAAATGAGGGATGGGATTTTGGGAGACGGGAAGGAAAATGGGAAACATACAATATTTCATTTTTCTTTGATATGAAATGTTTTATCTGAAATAAAGCATTTAGTGTTGGCCCTTATTAGCTCTTTCCAAAAAAACATGCGGTTAATACTGAAACGTAAGAGCTGTTTCAAAATGAAACATTGACCTTTCTGTACAATTTTCCTCTCCATTTTGTTTCTGAATCCAGTTGCAGTTTTTCAACAAACTGTAAAGGAGCTACTCGTATGATCAGAAGCTAGGCAGCGTTAATGTGTTTTGCAACATTAAGGTGAAATAAGAGCGAAAGAAAGCCCGCATTGAGAGAGGAAGATACACTTTGGGAATACAGATCAATGTGTGCAGAGAAGGCATTCTAGCATGTAAACTGTCTGCAAAAGTTTAGCTAGCGTACAAACAGTCTTACAATGTGTTTGCATTTTGCAGGCCAACAAACACTCATCATTAAATCAGTGAGGCCAGTCAAGATGTCTGTAACACAGCAAGAGGCGCAGCAAAAGCAGCAGCAACAGCAGCAACAAACTCCCCTCTCGCTGCCTGCAAACATCCCAAACTTTTACAGCGTTCGTTCCTAGCAGGCTGTTGGGAAGCGCGCTATCTTCTGACCTTAATATCTTTAGACTAGCGGAGAGAAATCGTCTTCTCGAAAGCTGGGACTTTGATCACCCTCAGGAATAAAGATCAGAGGCTGACTAAGGGTCTTGGGAATTGAGTTCTTGCTCATGCAGGCACGCAAAAACGCACACAAAGGCACATTTTCATATATTTGTTATTGGCGCAGACACACTTCAATGAGAGATCCTTGCAGCGCACGTACTTAACTGACACATAACACAAATGTTTGCTGTGTACAGAACAATCAAGGAAACAGACTCGTGTTTATTATTACTGAATCAGCAGCAGTCTAATGGATTAAAAACATCCTCTTTTTTTTTTTTTCCTCCTCTCTCCTGTTGTGAAAATGCCAGTGTTGTAAACTCTCCCTGCAAGAGAAGTGGGTGGAGATGAAGCGACTCATGACCTCCATGATCTGTGCGCTCCCAGTCTCTCAGGTTAGGTCTTCTGGCCACAACCCAAAATCCCAGAACATCAGCTACAGATACTTGGAGCCAATTGGGTTGGGAAAGAAGACAGTAAATGTCTGTTTCCGGTTCACAAGGCCCCTTAGCGTCACCACATATTTTGGAAGTCTGTCTGGCTTCCTGACTTTGAGAGTCTCTTGATTTAGACTTCAGGGAGCCGCAGTGAAAGGGGGGAAAACAAGGCTTACCTAAGACCTCGTGGATAGTCGGAACATTTTATTTTCTCTGACTTTTAACACTTTTAAAGCCTTAAGTTATTAGAATTTTTTTTTAGGGGTATTTATAGGAACTCTTGTTACTATAATGAGTTGCGGTTCTTTACACATGTACTCCTCAGATTGGAAGAGGTGCCCTGAAATGGGTCTGAACTCTTCCTTATCCATCTAGATTTCCACTGGTTTCGCTGATGTCAGGGCTGGACCTTGAGGCCACTGTAACCCCCAAAAAAAAGATTAGGTCTACACTGAAACAGTATTTTCTTAAATCTGAAAATACCACCAGTCCTATTTAAACACAGACTTAAGTCAGTCCTTGTGAAGTTTTATACATCTAAATTAACTCACTAAATTTGCTCAATCTGATTTAGTCTGTCTGAGCATCTGCTTTTAATGTGGGAAGAAAAGGATTTAGCAGCACTTTGCATATAGTTATAAAACTATTTTTAATCTCACTGTGATAAGCAGCACATCACAGAGGCTTGGCTACGACTCAGAGTGGGGAAGTGGTGTGTAATTATGAGGGACTGTACCTGTCCTGGCCCATTAAAATAGCTCAACTTGGTGAGCAGCTTGTAAAAGGAGCTCTAATACATGAGAGCAGGAACTGGGTTACTATAATGATCTGAAGAGGGAAAGAGAAGACGTGAGAGTATGCAGAGAGCTGGCACTACCCATGCCGGAAGCAGTTGTTAGAAAAAAAGGAGAAAAAGATGAAAGCAAGGGAACCAGGGAAAAGCACGTAGGGTCCTTTTACATTTCTAATGGCCGTTCCTAGCATGGGCTTTCCTGTCACTCTTTGCCAAGTTCTGTGTTGGTGGAGGGGGCTGGGTTTGGGGACTTTTGGATCCACTTGGGTGCATGTGATGGGGCTGTAACTTCTGAAACCTCAGCTAGATGCTCAATATTGGTGTTTCTGTTACTGTCGTAATCAGAGTACAGGCTGTTCCTTCCCAAGCAAGGACAGCATTCCTCATGGGCTCCTCATCACGCTGGCACTATTACCCCACCTCAGCAAGAAATTCCTACCCGCGTTTCCATAAGTTTTCTCATTCTTGCAAAAGTGACTGTGGAAGGGTCACATTTCCATGACGGGGCCTACAGATAGGTTTAACTTTCTCTTAGTCAGAGAGCTGAACTACATACGTTTGGCAGCGTGCCTGAGCAAGCACACAAAGCAAAGCCTTCCCTTTTCATCCCGGGCATTTATCAAAGGACACAGACGTTGTTCTTGTCTCTCCTCCGGCCTGTGTTCCTCCTATGCTAACTACCTCTTCCAAGCCCATGACGGCTCTGCTGTTGGTACAGCAGACAGCGTTGGAAGGACAAGGAAACCTGCCAGTGGGAAAGCCAGTGAAATACAACCTAAAACAAGTAGACGAGTGCCTGTGTTGATGAAGAAAAGGCCCAGTAATTTTTAAGGACTGATCTTTTTCAATTGTCTTGGGATGGTCTTTCAATGATGGCCTCTGCTCAGACGCTGGGCCTTGCACTTCATCACCCCATGAAGGGCGAGGGTTGTATACATGACAAAACTGACCATAGCAAACAAGATTTCCACAGAAGTGACAGGTGGAAATGTCTTGTCAGAGTCTTCCTTGTGTAATTTCGGGTCCACTTGCTGCAGAAATATGTCTGCCCTTTGTTCATCAAAGTGTGATGCCGCAAGATGGAAGGGGCAGAGGGTGTTATGTCCGGGGAGGAGTGGGGCACCGAAACACTCCTCCAGACGAACTCTATCACCACAGATGTGTTCAGGCCAAGCCATGCCTTGGCACTGGCTGCTCCCCAGAGGCAGAACCTGTTGTGCTTGTTTGTAAATTTTAGCTTTACTGCAGTGTACATCCAACAGTCATAGGAGGAGGGAAACACTTGGATGGGCAAGGTGGCATCACCCTCAGTACTTCCACTAAAAATCCTTAGAGAAAGGCAGCGCAAGTGATGGGAAATGTTCCCTTTGCCACAGGCAGTTCATGCCCCAAAGACGCTTGTGAAACCTTTTGCTACTCCAGCAACTGGGATGCTAACCTCTGAAAATGGAGTTGTTCTAACTGTTGCAACTCCACATCATCAAAGGTAGGTTCTGGCAAGTGACAAATTTTCAATTAAAATTTTTTGCCAACTAAAAGTTCCGAGCTCTTTTGTGTGAAGAATATTTGCTTGCCATAGAAAATCATTCCTTGTACCCAAAAAGCTAAATGCCTGGCCTTGTGGCTGTGCACAGAGACCATGCTCAGTCTTTCTAGTTACTTGTCCCTTTAGTCTACCAAATAGGTTAACTATGACACTAAAAATACTGACAACAGCGAAATATCTTGTAGCCCACTTTGTCAAGGTTTTAAATTCCTTAGTATTCTTATGTATATTAGTGGGAGTCTGTATTCATTAGTGGAGGTAAGATCTAAAGAGAGGTTTAGGGGGCCTCACTCCAGTTTGGGTGCCTTGTTGTCCATTGAGATCATCTAACAAGGACCCCAGAGCTGCAACAACTTGTGGATCTGGGCGTCCCTCCAGATTTACAATGGGGATAACAGAAATTGCCTTTTGTAGCTCTGTCGTTTATTTTAGAGGCCTGTGTTGCATGTTTGCTCCTTGGCAGGATGAGAGCTATGAAGTGAATAAATATACTTCAACCACAAATGAGCAAGCAAATGGAAGGAAGTGCTGTTTAAAAAAATGCTTTCAGTGACTTATTCAAGTTACAAGAATGGCAAGAGGCATTTTCTAGGAAGGAAGAGAGTTTCTAACTTGTTTTATGCAAGATGGTCTATTTTATGACTTCATTCTGAAAAAAAAAGTTAGAGGTAACTACTGTGAACCAAATAGCTCTGGCAGAACAGGAGCACTCCAGAGCTTGGTTTCCTTCAGAAAGAACATGTTATATCACCTTGATCATCACCTGTTGCGACATCACAAAATATGATACTGAGTTTATATTGCTGTTCTCTATAAGTCCGCTTTGCCTCTTTTTTTTTTTTTTTTTTCCCCAGTCTGACCTCATTCTAGTGAGGGACAGCCAAGTACTTCTCCCCACCGTTGTGGCCAACAGCTAGTTTCATGTATGACTTATTTGTTTCCTCATTATTCTTACACATGTTGGACATTTCCCTAGTCGGTGATATAATATGTCTGATGCCAGAAAAAGGAGTTGAATAAAGACCTCTTACTGTGAACTAACAAGTCACTTACAGTCATTAGTCACTGAGTACCTTCTTCTGGATTAAATAACACAGAATATTACCAAATCAAATTATCTGTATTATCTCAGTGCAACAGCAAAAGATGGGCCTGATTTTGAACTTTGGATTCCAACTCCAGTTTTGGATTTACATACTAATCAGGCTTCCAAATTACCTCTATTAATGAGCACAACATAATGTACTCTAGATTTTGAAGCCCACATTAAAGAATACTAATCATCCAAAGCCTTAGTTCTTGCTATTTTATAATGACCATATTTGGCTTCAGAGTCAAGGTTCTGTCCCATCTCTCTAAATCTCCTAATGTACACATTTCCTTTATAAGCATTAACTTTTACTGAACGAAAAACCACGACTGAAGAGCTGGGTTTGACTATTATCACACATAATAACTAAACCTCTTTATCATACTCACTGCCTTATACTTGGGTTAAACTAACTAGGAAACTTCTCTTGCTTTAAAGTCTCATCTAGAGATGAGCCAGCTTATTACCAGTAATAACTGTGTATAAAGGCATGAGCCATCCTGTGAGGGATAGTCCCTGACAATTCTGGCCTCAGTGGTAAAGCAGGCAGGTAGGTAGATTTGACTGAGAGTGTCCTTTCTATCCATTGCACGGTAGCACTGGTGCCAATGAAGAGACTTTCTCCAGCAGTGGTGAGAGGACAGCTAAAATGAAATGCTGGGGTATGCTTATCTACAGGCACAAAATCAGGTAAGTAATCTGTTTAATATTTCTGGCTGCCAACACATTTAATTACATCCACAGGATGGGCTGCACTCTAGTACTGAACAGCGTATAAAAGCGCACCACTGTATTCCTAGTCAGAAACACATTCACTCAGAGTCCCGTTCTTGGGCCAGGGTGGGGGGGTGGTATTGTAATGTTGCCTGGTCACTGCCTCCTTGTCTAGAAAGCAAATATTCAGGGCAGGGAGGGGCGGAAGAGTTTTCTTATGTGAGTGCAAAAAGGTGAGGAAAAGAAACCAGCTCCCT
Source organism: Anarhynchus alexandrinus (assembly GCA_008711295.1). NCBI lineage: Eukaryota > Metazoa > Chordata > Aves > Charadriiformes > Charadriidae > Anarhynchus > Anarhynchus alexandrinus. Next base: position 2,082,895 of record VUYV01000108.1, read on the forward strand.
GCAAGAGCTGAAACACGCTATGCAAATAGATAGCAAATATACTCTCTACTTTTCTACTGCCGACACAGCGTGTGTTGCTTACAGACGGGATGGTGCTCTTTGCTGCTGTTCCTTCTGACAGCTGCGTGTATGTGGCAAAAAGCGTGCTCTTAAAAGCACTCGCCCATTATCATGGAGGTTGAAATCTATGTGAGGAGGCAATTCACCCTTACTTTTGGATTCATGGAAGGACCAAAAAAATGAAGACAGAAACAAAGCAGAAGTATTTAAAGATGAACAAATACATAAAGATTGTTAAGATAACTCAATGTAGGAATGTTATTAAGGGAGCATTGTGGAGTAACAAAGTGCCTTACGTCAGCAATGAGCTCCTGGAGGACAGATCCCTGCTCTCTTCGTAGAGTAATTAACTACTCTTGCATGAGGGAGGAGTGCTGGAGCTTCTTCCCACTTCTTCATATGAACACTGCACTTTCTCCGTCTCTGCAAAATTTTTCAAATGCCTTTTTTTTTTTCCTTTCTGTTTCTAATCTTTTCCTGGATTACTGAATGTACAGTGAAACTTCTTATCTCGTGCAGGAATTATGTTTATAACAGAAAAGGAACTCAGGGACTGAATGCCTCAGGGACTTGGATAATGGGATGTAGAAACTTTTATCTTGAGGTTGCTTTCTTGAATCAGACCCAAGTTGGTAGTAACCTAAAATTGCCTCAGCCTAATGACTGTTTGGTCTCCACTGCGAAATGTGTTCGGTGGTCTCAGTTTAATTCCTGGTAAATACTTGTTTGCGCACTAAATTACTTCCATAACTGGTATCCATGTTGGCAGTCTCACAAGAGAGGTCAAGGGTTTGATGGGAACAGGGACTGAGCTATTCTTTCATGCTGCGCGCTGGCCCCTTCCAGCCATGCGAACTGAAGAACCAATGCCGTTTACAGTGGGTCAAAGACTGCTTGCTTGTTAATCTGGTTCCTTTCAAAAACATAAATTGCAATATGCTAACCCTGAAAAATTACTTAAGCTTCATTCACCCAGAGTCCTTTTAATATGCTGAAGGCCAAGGTATCTCCAGAAGTTTCAGGCGACAAAGTGTTAGCCCATGTCAGGACATAGTCAGTCTGATTAGCATAGTTGACGGTATATGTCTGGATATAGATACAGTGCATGAACAGTATAATTCACATAAATAATATCTGTCAGCCCTCCCCTCTCCTTTTCCTTTCACCCTACTGCTCATTTCTGGTCTCTCAATTTTACTGGCATTTGTATTTATGTGAATATATGAGGTATCAGAACAGGAAGGTCTATAGATTACAGAAAACGAACAAGCAAAAATAAGTATATGGTGAAGTAAACTAAAAAAAATCGTTTGCTGTACTCAGCCAGTGCAAAGAAGACTTTGTTTTATTAATTTAAAGGCCTTCTATTATTCCACACATCTACAAATTTGAGATCCCACAGACTGCTGTGAATAGCAGCAGAAGTGAAAACAAAATTAGTATTTCATCGATGGTTTTCACACATTTTCACAAGTATGTTCAGGACATATTTCTGCAAGTCCTCAAACCAGGACACATTCGAAATGGACATGGGCTGGAGGTCAGTAGAAAATTCAGCTGTCAGAGGGTAGTTTTTCAGTTACAGATTCACACAAAAATTCAGTAGGACCCTCCTGTCAGATTGCACTGGCAGAACTTGCAATAAACCTTATGTTATCTGTCAAAAAAGGCACAATAAAATGCAGCCATGGGCATTTTCAGTCTGCATGCCAAGTAAGTCCAAAATGAGTTTTAGCACCGAAAATAACATCTGCTACATGCATGGTCTGAGAGTATGATAAGATGTAAAGTGCAGACAGAAATACAGATTGTTTGCTGTCACGCAGATACAGTCAGTTAAGCTCCAGACCTGAAAGTGAGGTTTGACCACAGTTCCAGCCTATGCATGCAAGTTCTTCAACAATTATTAGCGTAAATTGTATTAAATGCACTCCCGCCAGCTGTTTAGGATTTTCAGGACAAGTCTCTTACTGTGTAGTTATAGCATTTACCATTGTAATTTTTAATTACAGGCTCTCATATTAACTGGAGCCACATGATATTATCATGGTGGAAGTGAATAACAACAGTGCTGTTGGAAATCTGTAAGACTGTATGCCACCATCTGAAAATACTGAGCCATAATTCATTTTACAGCAGGTTAGGTAGGATCAGTATTTTTCTATAGTACATGTACTGTCATATTTGTACATGTATTTAAGTATTTTGCAAAATAGACATATGTTATCTGGAATAATTTTCCAAACACACTATCTTTCTGAATTCTAAAGACATAATCTGCAGTACATTTTGCAAGTAACTTAGATGTCAAAATGTGTGGTGTGATGTACATGTACATGTGATAAAAGGACAACAATTGTAATACAGCAGTCTTTCTTAATGGATAAACTAGAAATCAATAGTGGTTTTGTTTGCCTTGTATTTTTCTTTTCCTGAGGTGAGTTCTGGAGTGATATCTTTTAAAATGTAGAATTGAGAATGGCACAAAATGTGTTAGTTCATGTGTGTCTAAAAAGATCATAAAATTGGCATCACTGCAGGCATTCAGATGGACAGAAAGTGCTTTTGGAAAAATGAAACAAAGGAGACATGAATGCAGCCAGCCATATGATAAACCAGATTTTATGAATGTGCTTGTTTGCATCTAAGGAAGAACTGGTCTGCCTTGAAGATTGTCTGGTTTTCCCCAGCTTGTGTAATAAAAGATATTACCTTTCCCCACCAATTTTTCCTTGCTTTATTTGTGAAAGCACATTCCATTATTGAAATGGCCAGAGTGAAAGTCTGGCCTAAAAAAAAATAATCCATTTCAAGTCTGTGTGATCTTAGTATGTAATGTTTACTTAATTGGAGTTTTTCAGAATAGATTCCTCACCAATCTGCTGCTTTTCAGAAAAAGCCCGTCGGTGAAACACCAAGCTTATGGCACAGCTGCACCTAGAAACACAGAACAGCTGTCAGCTGGGGAAGGAGGGAGATTTTCAATTTGCAAAGGTAAAAAAAGCGTGGTTTCTTCTCCCTTCTCTACTCCTGACAAAGCATAAGGGTGATCCTACACTGCCCTCGCTCCTTCCAGGCAAATCGTGAATTCAATGAGAGCTGTATACATGAGTTGCAAGGGCTGCACGGCAATTATCTTTTTAACTTACAGAAGTAACTGCCAAGTAACTGGTAGTGATTACACATTTCTCCACTCCATGCATGCAGCTTCACTGGAAAGAAAGAGCATAGCAACTCTGCCTTTAGTTTGCACGTGGGCAGCCTTTTCCTGCACTTTCTAAGCCCCAAAATCTTTGGTGTACCAATTCACTGTACTCTGACTTACAAATATTTGCAATGAAAGAGGGAGCAGGTCCTAGGTCACCAGAATTTTAGGAAGTAATTTTCAAGCTGCTGTCAGAGCAAGCCGACATGTCTTACAAAAAGTTTCGTCTGTACATAGTAGCTGAGAACAAAACCAATCTGTTTCCCAGCATTGTTTTGCTTTGCTGCTGTGCTCACATAATGCAAACCCGTCAATACTGCTCTACTGGCAGTTTCCATGAAACTGATTTTCTATAAATCTGAGTATACACTGTGCTAAATCGTTCCTTCTCCTGCATCGCCTTGCAGATTACTCAACACAGTATAAAATTCTTAGTCACCGCTATTACTGGGCTTTTTGTGGCACAGACCCAGTTTTCTGTGCTGCATTCCTCGTTTTATAGAACAAACTGGAGCTTGTTTTTTTTTTTTTGAAGAGCGTTGACCAACATCCTGAACGCTGCCCAATAGGGTCAAGCATGGAGCATTTCACCACCTCCCATTTCTCTGGGCTGCACTGTGTATTACCATTAAATTTGTACTTGCAGGAAACTGAGTCATCCAGTCTTTCCTACTTTGATACACCGTAGTCGATGCCCATTCAAAGTGGGGAGAGGGGCTTAGCAGTTCTGTCCTGTGATATGTTACCTCTCCAGAGGAAAGAGAGTAATCTTGAAGCTCGGGCTTATTGAATTTATACCCTCCACTTAAATTAATGGTGCACAGTTCTCCTGTCTGATCTGACTGGTCTTCACTGCCCAACCACTAAAGCACATTCTATCATTATAAATTAAAGTAAGCACTGGAAATTAAGGGAAGAAGAAAAGAGAATAGGAAGACCAGCCAAGATTTCATTGATATATGCAAACCAAGAGCATCTCTGCACACTCATCCAAATGCCCAAAGACCATCAGGTGGAAGAGCCTGGAAAGCTGTTGTAAAGCCTAGTAGAGGCAGGGTGATAGGAGGAAGGGTGGGCTGGAGAAGGGTCCTTTGTAAATTTGCAGAGAGGGACCAATGCAAGTCACTGCTTAGGCCCATGGTGGAATAAAGGTTCGGGAGGGTTTTAATATCCCAACAAAGCTGTACCTCAGAGGAGAAGGTGGGGGAGGTTGTACATTTGCTGTGTGTGAATAGTAGCACCAGCTGCCAGCAAACAATGCGCCCTAGCTCTTCTGCGGGACTCTGAGAGGAGTGTGGTGCTTGTGTCAGGAGTGCCAGGGGTACCTTACCTCCTCCTTTTCCCCATCAGGTCAGGCCTCTATGTGTGCGACTTCTGCACCTGGTGACTTATCATTTTGATAGACTTCAGATACAGCAGTAAAAATACACTCCAGATTGTTCTTCCTGCTGGATGAATCTGTGACTTAATTAAGCACGGCAAAGCTGTTATAGCAGAGTACCTGAAATAGTTCATGCTCTCATCACGATGTACTGGGCTTGGCACAGCTACACCACCCACGCCAAAAACATGCTATTGATGACAAAACCTGAAAGTCACCACAAACCTTTCATAATCTAAATTACAGAGACAGTGTCTGAGTAGCAATCACATGGCAAAGATTCTCTCTGCATGTTCAAAACCAGCTGGCCTGTGCAATCAGGCAAGAAAGGTCAGGAGATGGACAGGGTCATATCACCCACAAATCTGCTAGGTTTTAGTCCTCTCATTAACAGGGGCTGAGAAAGTTGCGCTCCCATAACATGTGAAATGGTTGTGGTCATATAAGCACAGGCATGTGAAGTTTTCCCCTCCAAACTACACTCTTGTCTTCCTTTGTATAGCACCATAGGCTGGGATTTGTGTCGTGTTATCACATTGATATCCACCAATAGTGGTGATGGCAAACTCAGCTGATCGTTCTGAACCAGATTTACCTATTAGTGTCAAAGTGACGCCTCCCCATGACTACTCTGATTCTTGGACTGTCTTGTGAGTCTCACTCCATCTCACACAAAATTTCTCACCCCTCCACCCACTCTCTCTTCCTTCTTGCCTGGTTGGTTGAGAATTACAGGCTGTTTCTCCTCTTGACTACCTGGCAATTTGAAAAAAAAATGAAAGCACCCAAGGGCTCTGTTAATATTCTGTGTGTTTGCTTATACCTCTGTGTGTGTGTGCACAAGTGTGTGCGTGTCCACAAGGTCCATCTCACTGTGTTCACAGGGTGCAGTCTGGATGCCTCTTGTGGTCAACACTTGTGGTCAGCAATGTACTCCTTCTACTTGAAATCAGACCTGAGATGTGATTGCCCTGTGAAAGATTTAGTCGAAGGCAATTCTGGAAAGAACAAATACAGCAAGAGTTGCTTGCAGGACCCCAACGTTCTGCAATCAGCTAGAGAACCAGAGATGTGTTTAGTTAGTCACTAATAACTGAGTGAAATGCAAGCAGGAAATGTCTTTCTGTTCAGATAAGGTGCTGGGGATCAAAAGAATTTGGACTTGTTTCCACAGACCACATAGCAGCAAGTGTGGTAACTTCTGAAAAGTGTTTGAGAAGGCAGAATTGTTCAATATCTGTTGTATCTTGCAGGTGAGTTGTTGATGGGTCAGATTTCCTTAGCTGATTTAAATGATTCAGCAGGATGAACTATTCTGTCCTGATTCAAAAGGCAAGTCTCACATATTCACATCTACAAATATGGGGAATACTCACTCCAAGAGCTAAACTCCACATCTGATCTCTACGGAACCAAAATTCAGAGTAACAACACACATCTATTTACTAGAAATTTGGTATTTGATTCTTAAAACTGTGGGTTGGGTCCTCTCTGCTAAAAATAGTTACTCTAGCTAAATGACATTTAGTTATAAGTTCGCTTGCTTTGCAATCATAGAATATCCTGGTGTAACAGTCTGGGAAAAGTTGGTATTCTTCTTTCCTAGTGAAATTTGTCTGCCTTTTTTTAATGGGTAAGACAGAAAAAAAACCAGTGATGGCAATTCCTGAAGAACTGGAGTAGGGGAAATGTGAAGCAGCCGTAGAGGAATTTTAGTAATTTGTCATACTGACTTGTTTTACCATTATCTGTAAATTGGGATTCTTTAGAGTAATAAATTAGTGCTGGGTGAAAACATCAGAATTTTGTGGATTTCTGTGACATGATTTCTATTTAATTTTTCATCAGAACATACATTTTCATTCATTGCCTTTCATTTGTTAGCAGTTCTCTAGTATTTGTTACAAAACTGAAAATCAGAATAGTTCCTCTGCTGTTTTGCTAGAAAACAGGGAAATCTTTAAAAAAAATGTAGTGAAATTTAATTTAATTTAACTGAGTTTTTCTCTTAGTCACTTAAAATTCACTGGATTTTTATGAAGAAAACTACCTTCCTCAATGCCTGTGTCTCTCCTATACACATCTTTATATCTTTAGCAGAAATTCTGGATTCAAAACTAGTTTAAGTATAAAGTCATCTCATTGTTTTTTTAAACCTGCTAAAGTTGTAGATTACCTTAAGTTGAGTTTAAAGCAATTGAGGCTTTTTGATATGAACCGAAAATTAGTCTTTCACAAAATGAAAAGTATCTCTGCGTTTGTCTGAGTTACAAAAATACTTCAGACCACAGAGCTGATAAATCTACCTTGGTTTTATCTCTGCAAAAGAAATTCCTTGGTATTAGTAATGACTTGAAAAAAGACTCTAGCAAACTTTTTTTTTCATCCAGTCTATCTATTGGCTTCCTCCACACAGCTCCCATCTTTAAACAGGTTGGACATACACACGCAGGAATGCTGCAAAAAACCTGGGGTGTACATGTGAGTCCAGGGTGCCGAGGGAAGGCAGCTGACCTATAGCACTCTCCCTGGCCAAAGCCTCCTCTTCGCGGAGGCTGGGAATGGCTCCTGCAGAGCCTCTGGCTGGGATCGGAGACACTTCAGTCTGTACCAGCAGCAGCGGATTCATTGCTCGCAAGAGAGCGATGACGTCTGCGTGGCTACGGCCTGTTTCACTTTGAGTTTTCAGGTTCACACAATGCTGAAACTCAAAGTACAAATAGTGGAGGGGATGCCCCAAAGCACTGCGAAGTGAGCACGCCAGCTCCATTTTCCAAAACCTATGCAAATTGCAGTTGGTGGGTTTTGCGCAGCCTTACCTGGTAAATCGTGCTACAAAGCCAGCTAGCACATTTTACAGTTATGAGCTCAAGCTTCCCGCAGGGTTGCAACAAGTGACTGGTCATCTAGCCTCAAAAACTCCACCTCGCGCTCCTCTGACACAGGAGGCGGCTCTAATAATGTCCTCATTAAACACTCCAGAGAGCCCTCAGCAGAGGCCTACGTTGCCTGTGTGCCCTACATATCTCATGGAAGTAGAGGTTTTTTGTACTGGTTCAAGCCGTGGGATGAATTTCACCACGAAGCAATACAAAAAGACCACACAACTGGCTTCAACTAAAGCGCCATGCAAATTGTGACCTTCCGTAGCTACTACTGCCACCAGCCCGATTTAGATATCAGCATCTTTTATGAAGCTGGTTTAACTGTGTCATGGTCATATTTGAAAACGCAGCAGTCAAAATATTCTTGGGAAAAGATTTCCTGAAAAAAAATTGAAGTTCTAAAACATGCTGAAGTTCTAAAAAATGTAACTTTTAATGAAAATTTCAGTGCTTTCAAAGGACAAACATAAACCCACATGCTTGTGCAGGCTGAGATTGTGAAATGTTGAAGACACCCAACTTGTAATACTGTCACTTAAAAAAAAAAGTGTTCTGTTTTGATTGCAAATATTGATATTTTTCACACTGGAATGAACTGTTCCTCAGAAATGTTGACGAATGGGAACCTGTTGGACTTTATATTTAAACTTGTGTTATCACTTGAAAAGGAAACTTATGAAGATATCATTTCACAGAGAATCATCTCTCTATCCATTTATGAGCACAAGATAGAACAGGATTTAATGAATCACTGACTTGTGATTCTATTCCACTAAAAATTGTCTTTATTCCTTCCTCTTCTCCTCATTTCAGGAAAAGAACAAGACATTATGTGAGACTTTTCAATTGCGTGGAGAACCTGGTTTTGACCACCGTAGGTTTACAGGTCCATAGTATATTGCTGGCTAGCATCCACTGTCAAGTTACATTACAGCAGCTACATTAAGTAGTGCCAAAACACTAATCTGAAGTCAATTAAAAATTGCTACTAAGGGGTTTTTCATTGTAATCCTTAAATAATTCACCTGCCTTTTATGTTAATAAAGTGGCTTAGGGAAGTAACATTTAATGGAAAAAAGCCACAGATGCCAGAAATAACATGAAAAGCTCCTACTTAAACCAGTTAACAGCTGCAAAGCTAAGTATAACAATAAAATGTATAAGTTAGAGATGTATATATATTTAAGTGTACTTAGATTTTATTACTAAAATGTATAATGTGATACACTGCGAGATTTAAGTGGTAGAGCTTTTTATTACCTTTTAAAGTGTTCAGACAGAAAACAGTGGAGAATGAGGGATAATTCACTGCATTTTTGTGGGCAGCACCCACATGTTCACATTTCCCAATGTTTTTTTCTTTATGGGAAAAAAAGAGTGCACTGGGCAACAACTTGTTTTTTTCCCATGTAAAAATCATGTGCCCGTGATTCACTAATTCCTATTTTTTTCTTGTGCTCATAAAGGGGCAGAGAGATGACTGTCAATGAAACTTTTAAAGGATGGAGAATACCTCAGAGAGCCGACATTCCAAATGATATATTTAAGATAAGACAGATTCAAACAGGTCACTGGCTTGCAATTGCACAACTGTCTGGATTTTTTGGATGTAGTTCATTTCATTACAGCCTCCTAAAATTCTGACTTACGCATTGTTAGGAGCAAAACAGTTTGATGAGCTGACATTACAGTCACTCCCAAATATTAAAAAAAAAATATGAGTCAGGGAAATCTAGGGAATGGCTTTAAGAAAACCTTACGTTCTTTTATTTGTTTTCTGATTTCTGAGCCATTAGAGTGCACTCCCTCCACACTTTCTGCACCAATGAAGGCTAGAAATGTAAATTGATCATTGAAAACACAGACCAAGAGTCCCATACAACAAATTGCCTCCAGGATCTGGATTCATAATAAACTAGCAGTGTATCCTGTATAACTGTATGGAAAAATCCACTCCCTCCACCTGTATATTTATACCCTGGATTATCATCAGTGGAAATTATAGATTCATAGTCTCAGAGAGGAGAAGGGCTGCTAGGTATTTAAGTGATCATCAAGGCCATTCCCCGCACTAAAGAAACAACAAAATCAGAGCTATGAATTATGTACTCAGGCAGTATTTCTTCAAAAACCTCTTTTTTTCCCTAATTTCTAATCTATGTGGTGAAAAGAAGTCAAGATGGAAAAAAAGTTAAAAAGTGAAGTTCAGTTTTCCCCCTAAAAATGTAACCTTTTCTAAGTTATTTAAATAACCTTGGGCCTGATTATAAAGATTTTTGGTTTTTTACTACAAGAGTAGTGTTAAAACAATGTGGGAACAGAAAGGAATCCTTGTGATTTATATGCCTACTTACAGCCAAGCCAGGTAAAACTTGAAATATCAATATTGAACAGTGTGCTTTTTTATCCCTGCAGCCCAAGAAAACCTGGTGGAAAATCTTTAAAAAAGGAAAAAGAAAAAGAAAAAGTTGATACAAATTATGAATTCTGCAAAATCATCACTTCTGGTCAAATTAGATATAAAACCCTCAAACAAAAAGTAGTCAAGACCATCCACTTCCTTAAGGCAGCTAACAAGTCGTTACGTGTTTCCTATGGCTCATGCACCGCATAGAAACAGCTCACATGAGGAACAGCTGAACCTCACAGCTGGTTCTTCTGCATCAGTTCAATTCTGCAACTGTATCTCTGACCTTAGACGAAGCTTTACTCATGGAAGCTTGGAGCATCTTCCCCACTAGAAAATATTTAAGAATAACCATATTTACTGAGCAGCTCCTTTTTAATCTTTTCCCTTTCCTGTGCAACTATTTAGGAGACTTACTAACGAAAGTTACATTAACTTCTGACTTCTGTGTGGTGCAGATTGAATCAATAACATTTTTCAAAAGGCTAGTTTAATTCAATAATTAATTTACGAGAGTGCTGATACTGAGTGGCAGTACTTCACTATTTCCTACTAGCAATTTGCCGAGGGGCGATAGTCAAAAATGAAGGAGCAAAACATTATAAAGTGATCCATTAAGAATCAATTAAACTTGTGGAAAACCTGAATCACAAAGGATGATGAGAACGGAGCCCTGCAGGGGCTGTGGTAGGTGTGAACACTCTTTGATGATCTACTCCTCCTTTCACATACAGGAGAACAAATTAGTAGGGAAAGAACTTGTGTGAAATGGGCTTTGGTAAAGAACAGCCGTTACGATATTTGGGAGGGAGCTTGGGAGCAGAGAAATTAATGGTACGGTCATTCAAATGAGAACACGCTGAGTGATGGAAGGAGGAACACAGAGATTTAACAGAGGGCAAGAATGGATGTTGTGATGGTTATGGTCACTGGGTGGTTTTTCACTGGGTAAGAAATGAAGCACTGAGCTTTCTCCTAGGCCTGCCACAGATGTACTTTGTGAATTTGTGAGGGCCAGATAACCTCTCTGTGTTTCTGGTTCTCCATCTGTCAATGGGCATGAAGAAGTACTCCCATTGCTAGAGGTTGCTACAGGATTCTCCCCGCTCTCCCATTCCTGGGAGGTGTTCAAATACTGTGGTGTTGAAACTGGTAGAAAAAAATAATCCTGCCTCTATCAATAGATAAAGATGAGAAGTGAGACATAAGGTAGGTTAGAAAAAGTCTAAATATGTTTTGAAACTTTTCAGATTTCATATTCTGCTTTTTGATGGTATCCATCACTATGGTATCAGATCACCTTTTAATAGTTATGTGAGCGAGATGACTAGTATCTGTCACGTTAAGTTCTTTCTCCTTCCAGGGGAAAATTGTGGGGATTTAAAATATGTATTTATATCTTCTTTACTGTGTGATTTTATTATTAAAAGCTGGGTCAAAGAAGGTTGCTTGCTCTAAGAGCTGAAGTAAGAGCACCTTGGGGAGCTGAAATTCTGCAAAAGGTGATTCCACAAACTTGGACTAAGGCACTGAGAAAGTCCTGTCTCAACACAGCCTATTGGCATAATCAGGATTTACTTTTGTTAAAGCAGCCAGCATTACTTTTTCACATCTAATATAGGTCTCTACTCATAACACTGTCTACCATGAACGAACATCACACTTTGTTAAATGAAATGTGCTGCTATGGAGAAGTATTTCCAGGTAGTGTTACAAGTGCTGAACTTTGTCCATGGACATTACCATGTTTACCTAGATGGATAGGACAAAACTGGAGGATACAGTATGAGCATTCAATAACCAGCACTTCTGAGAGAGAAAAAAGGAAAAGAACAGGAAGATATGCAGAAATTTTTTCATGGAATTGCTCCATTTCTATTTGGTTTGACTGGATTGAATGCTTTGTTAGAAATCGCTGTACACTTGGCATTAGATACAAGGTTTGGACCCAAAATGTGGCCCAAAGAGTATTTGAAAGGTTTAACAATTAACTCTGGGCACAAGGATGCTTTCTCCTCCCAAGACATTATTAATAATACATTATCTGAAAAGATAACATAATAGAGTAGCTTTCTGTTTTTGAGATAATCTGTAGGTAGCTGAGGCATCCAAGAGGAAGGGGAGGGAGGCAGGCCGGGAAGGAGGTGCTCAGAGAGCAAGGTTGACTGCTACTCTCCCATCTCTGCATTCTGTTTCTAATGTGATCCAGTCGCCAATTAAAATGTTATGCTTGTTCCAAGTAAGTTTTTATTAAGAAAATAAAACCACCAAAGAGGAGGTTGTGCAAGCTATGTGGAGCTCCAGAAAAGCAATGACTTACACACATACGTAGTGGACAAGCGCAGAAGTTTTACTCACCCATCTTCTGACACGTCCCAATGCATGCTAACTTTCCCTTGGGGAATCATCGTTTCCCATTGGCAAAGTTGGGATTGAGAAAACAGAACAACATTTACAGAAATAGACATGCCAGCATGTCATGCAATCTTTTGGGATTTCTTGCAAGGTTTTTAAGAGAACAGAATATAGAGGATGTGTCTTAATAGGTAGTTGTCACTGGTTAAGATTTTTTTATTCTTTTTGTAGCACAATTTAATGAATGTTCAAACTGATTTACTGTTCCCCTTCTTGCTATTGTCTCTACTGAAGTTAATATGTTGATGTTAGAAAAATTACTATATTACAAAATTTTAAGTCCAATAATAAAAGGCAGTAATGAAGCTCCTCCTTTTTCTGGACTAACCAGGGCATTCTTTCATTGTGTATCATACATTTACTTTGCCTGGCTCCAGGTGCAAAGGAAAACGAACAATGAGGTCCTCTTCTGAATCCTTACTTCTGCCCATTCTACGATGTTTTCCACAGTGCGGAGGACAGAGCTGGTTTGTCTCTGCAGCACCTCAGCTGGGACCCTGTGCTGTCTGAAGTCATCTCTATTTAGAGCTTCTGCCAGCAAGAGGGCTTATTTTCTGTATAAAGGGCAGGTTCATCTCAGTTTAGATCTTCTTTATCACAGGGAAGGAATACTGTAAGTCTCCGTTTCACAATTCTGCTCCTGGACACCTTTTGTCTCTGGAAGGTTGCTAGCCACAGAGTAATCCTATGTCAGTATTTTAAGATTTATGTGGATATAACCACCACATACCTACTTTTCAAAAACAGTGGGTTCTTTGGGACAGTAGGTAGACTTTTCGACATATTTTGTAAAACGGTGTTGTCATTGAATGAGTACTGACAGCAAAGTAGGAGTGAGATATGCAAATGTGCTTACTGGCGCTATTGCAAGCTAGATTCAGACCTCACCAATACTCTGATGTTTCCAAATGAAGGTGGATTTACTCTTTTATTCTTCAGAGCAAAATCTATCCTAGGTTGGTGCAGATAAATGGAATCTTAGCAGCCAACTATTTGGTAATCTTTCTAAAAATGGGCTAGCTACTCACTTCAGTGAACAAAACATGGCTTTCTCAGACCGAAAAATGAGAAATGTCATTATCTCTTACAACCTCCCATGTCAAACATTTCTACTTGAATTTTTATATATGAGTTGTACATAGACTCTACCCATTCAGAGCTGGTCACTCAAAGGGACCACAAAATCTAGCTTGTAAGGCGACTGTCCTCCATGTCCAGCTGTATTTTAAATTTATGTGGAAGACATCACTACATCCCCATGGAAGTAGTTGCTACAGATGCAGTCCCCTTTGCTGCAGAGACTAGTAAGGTCTATTTTTACACGATGAAGAAGAAAACAATTGTTCATCAGTGATTTACTATCCAGTTCTAGAAATTAGTTCCTAAAGCAGTAAAACTACAAGTATTAGGGCATAGGTTTATGAGCTACTCCAAACAAACACTCCTTGGCTGTTGACCATTCAGGTCACATATCTTATGCAGCCATTGAGTTTTTTCTTACAGAATCAGTAATATTATATTGCTGTATTTTCTCTGCTTGTCTACTTACTACTGAGTTCCAATCAGCCTGGTTAACAAAACAGGACATATTACCTATATGAGGTCTTATCATAAAACCCAGGCATGTTTACCCCAAAGAGATTCTGTTGATATCACATATACACTTGCAAGCTTGTAAAGAATGAACAAAGGGCCTTTAGTGGCTTATTTTTGCTAGTGAAGCTGATTTCTTATTAAAAAGAGTGTGAAGCTATATAGCGTTAGTTTTATGATTTAATAGTTTCTAAAACCCAACAGTATTAAGATATCCAGTTACTGCTTTCCATGGAAAACCTCCTTCTTCCACTGGCCCTGTGTGTGGGATGATTAGTACGCTTTGTATTACAGTGTCAACAGTGAAAAGTAGAACTATCTATTCGGAGTCTGTTTAGTCAGTAGGGGAAATGACTGCTGCTGTGTGCCGTGAGGGATGCATACCTGGCTGAAGCTAAGTCTCTGTTTGGACCTGGCATAGCAATTCCTTGCACAGAATGGTGCATTCTGAAGTGAGGGTGAGTGTGCTTATTGCAGGTAGCAAGGCTTTACAGTGCGTCGTGCACCGTCAGCTCTACATGAATCCCACAGTGGACCTGTAGGAATTTTCAGTGGGAAAGATCACCCGATCTGGCTGCCACTCCTTCAGGCAGATTATAACTAGCTCTGTCTTTGACTAACCTCTGCAGTTCACTGAGTCCAAATGGAGTTGAATTTACACAGGTTCTACTGACCCAGTTTGGAGTAAATCTCAGCTAGTTCAGAGAGGAAATGAAGTCGTTATGGTACATGGAAGCTGCCCTGTGCAAGCATACCACTTGCATTGGCAGGTTAGACTGTGGCCGGCACCTTATTTTCTTTCTGAAACAACATTGTTTTAATTGATGATGATGAATAAATATTCCAGCTTAATTTTATGAGATTCCATCATACTTCAGGAAAAATAATAGTACTAAAAAGGCAACTATTTTCAGAAGTTCAGAAGTGTTATTTGAAACTAATTTTCCTGACTTACAAATTTTCAAGGAACTAAAACCTGTTACAGGTGGAGATGACAAGATCTGCTGCAAATACCATTCTTATTCTGGTTCAGCCTGTTTCGCTCCTCTGTAAAATGCTCCAAAAGAAATTGTGCTAATAGCTACAAACTCTAGGGTGAGGCATCCATAACCTCCCCCCAAATCCATTATAGCTTTGTACAGACCCATAGGTTTAGCAAGCTCTAGAGCTTGCTGCAAAGTAAAGGCAGGAAAAAGCTTAAAAAACATGGAAAGTTCAAGCAAATTAGAAGAGACAGTAATAATTATAGTGGACTAAATTGTCATACATCAGTGACATACAGCACTGTAGTTTCTCTGAAGACCATGGGATCCTGACCTTAAAATACAGGATGGAATCCAGTTGCAAATTAAGCAAAATTAGTAGGTTTTCCTCCTTTGCTTGCTTGCTTGCCTTCAGAAAAACACGTGCTGTTAATTTTGCCTTCCATCTGTACAAGAAGGTAGCAAGTAAGCAGACCATAGCCCTGGACAGAAGTAAAAGAAAACTGCGATCAGTTGATTTCCAATGGAAAAACATGGAGCAAGTGGCTGCTGTTTGCGAAATGGCCACCCAGGTGTGAAGTTGCTTCTCTGATTTAAAGGGTCAGCAACAAAAAGACAAGAAGTTCCTAAAGGGATTAGTCCTACTGGCAGCTAGGAGAAGGAAAAGGCAGTTTCTGTGCTGTATTTCCTGCTGTTGTATTAAAGGGGAAGAGCCCTTCTGTCAACTTGCCACTATGGATTTATAGCCAAATTTGCAAAAGTACTGTGCTTCCTCAATAACAACGGCGATCACTGGGAGCTGGAGAGCGCTCAGCAGCATGCAGAATGCACTTAGTCATCTTTCAAGTTGTATGCTATCTTGGAATATCTTTTGAGAAGCTGGTGCACCAAATAACAAAACAAAATAAATGGGTAGAACTGTTTCCCCTGACAGCATGACTCATGTTGATCATCCTACTTTTCAGTCAACTTTCTAACACTATAGTGATTGTCATCTTTATCAGATGTGGTTCATTCTTACAGAAAGTCACAGACACTTGCCACAGTCACAACCCATCTTGAACTACAATAACACGTAGGAAGGATAATCTTGTGGCTTTATTTCTCATGACGTTTACCCTCAACATGCAGAAACTCAGATAAAATCCTTAGACGGTAATTCACCTAACCCCCTAGGGACCAGCCCACGACACAGCAGCCATCTCAGTGACAGCAAATAAATGGTAAATAAATAACTATCAATGCTGATAAAATAAACGGGTACTTAAGTGCAATTGTACAGGACAATAGGTATCAACACATATGTAGTTTCATGAGCAGGAGGAAATACTGTTCAAGTCAGAGAAAAAGATAGCCAGGATCACCCATGCTGTCTGGATGTTCTGTCTTCTCCAGCTCTCCTGGAGAAATTACACTTTGGAATGATCTTGAATGGTCTGAAGGATTAGCCCTGAAGTGATTTCCCAGGCTGTTGAAAGTTCCCCTTACCATCTAGACACCTTACTGACACCTAGGCTTATCTAGATACCTAGACTTGAAGATGGGATCGTTCAATCTTAACCCTGTGATAGAAAATCTAGACAAGGAATTATATGTCCTCTGGTGGTTGGAAACATCATTCTGTGACATATCAGAATGGGGAGATCCCCTATCAGCTTGGCATTTCTTATGAGTTCAGTGGTATGATCCATTATAGCTCTGCTGACGTGACTCTGCTGCTGCTGGGATAAGACCCATCACTGTCCTTCCCAGGTCCAGCATGGTGTGCACTGGAGGCACATCTTATAGTCTTATATGTCTCTTGTAGTGTCTCGGTCTCTTACAGACCCATGTCCTGACATAAGGTAGCTAAGTGCCCAGTTCATCTCTGCGCTCTTCATTGTGTGGACTACTTTTTTGATCTTAAATTCCAGGAATTTAAGCATATGTTGTGTGAGAGCTGGGTGCAGGGAAAGGACGTACCGCACTGGTCGCATCCCACTATGAAGAGGGGATGCCAGCAGCACTCGGACTCAGGAGAGAGCAAACACTCCTTTGTGAAATAGTAGAGATGTTGTCAAGGCTTGGCTACACATCAGACTATCCAAACCAACTTAGAGTTTCTGATCATGCATCTTCTATTCCTTTAATCTAATAAGTGGTGTTAGTAGTCCTATTGTCTCCTGGTTAACCATTTACATTGCTTATCCATCTCAGCTGACACCTTGTGAGTCTCACAACATTCTGTACTGTGAATAACAGAGATCATTCATGTTTCTGGATGAACTGTTTAGGTCATGGGAGGTCTCATAGAGAGAAGTACAAAGCATCTTCCTGTCCTCCAAGCTGTGCCCCTGCAGGTTTTTAACTACAGCTGTGACACTGGAGGATCCCAATATACATAACATACAGCCTCCCAGGAGGGCAATTAAACCACCTTTTCTGTACCGAGAGGCCTCAGCTCCTTTATTTTGGCACTGGGCAGGTTCAGGATGATGATTCAGGGTAGTTTAACCACGCTTAAATGGTGTCCAGTTGCTTCTTTCCATTCTCTCTACAACAGAGTTTTCTCTGGTCTTTACCATAATGGGCATTTCCACTGCCATATTAACAGAATCATAGAACTGTTCATTAGAAGGGACTTCTAAAAACAGTCTAATCCAGCCTCCCACTCACTGCAAGACTAACCTCCCACTCAGGATCAGGTCACCTGTGGTTTTGTCTCCTTGAGTCTTGAACTGTGGAAGGATGCAGCTTCTCTGGTGACCTGCTCAAGTGCTGCACCACCTTGCTAATGAAAAAAACCCATTTTTTTCTAATGTCCGGCCTGCATTTTCCAACCTGAAACTTCAGGCTATCGCCTCTTGTTTATGTCTGAGGCTGCCAAGATGAGTTTGGCTCCATTGCAACTCCCCTCTAGGCAAGTGTAGGCTACTACTGGGTTGCCCCTTAGTCTCCTCATCCCCAGGGTAATCCAGTCCAGTTCCCTCAGTTTCTCCTTGCAGATCTTGTGTTCCTAACTCTCTTGGTAAACTTCTGTTGTTCCCTCTCCAGTTTATCAGCAGCTGTCTTGAATTTGCAGGAACTTCGGCAACATGCCCGCAATTTTGTCCAAGTGTGTCCTCTACTGAGGACACACACTGCAACTGTTGCCTATAGAGCAGTGCTCTTAGGATGATAAGATGCCTTTGCCATTCTCAGCATTTTCCCAATTGGCAATAATCATAAGAACTTCATTTATCTTGCACTCTGTAGAAACAGAGGAATCCAAAATCTTATACAGAAAGCTTCCTCACATCTTCTCAAAACATTTGCACTGAACTATCCAGTTTCACAGTAAGAGAGAGATGATGCAACAGAAAGAATCTAGAGCTGGTTGACTATGGTGCTGAGTGAATATGTGGGAGAAGCATGTTCAAATCCCTGATGTAGAATGAAAAATCCATGTCCTGAACCAGGTAGAGCAGGAAGCTGCACTCGGGTCTTCCACATGCCTGCCTTGTCCCTTCACCACCCAGCTATTGAAATGACACATTCATCCCAACAGTACACACAACCGATAAAACATTTCTGGTATCATTTCAACATGGAACAAAAACAAATTCGTAAACCTCAAAGCAGTCATGCAGCAGAATTGCTAACCCCTGGACAGCTAATATTTATTGACATCTTTCCTGACCTCAGTTACATTGGTTACTATTTGCCATAAATGTCCCTTGCCCATTACGCATTGAAAAAGGAAAAAGGCAAAAGAAGAATCTATTCCAACGGTATTCTCACTTCCAGCAGCAAGCGCATGCTTGTAAGCAAGTCTTCTGTCTCACGTAGTATGAGTTGATTGTTTCTGGTCAGCCCACACTGGAGAAGGGTCTCCATCAAAATACCACTGGAATCCATTTAATGATATTTCCAAGGACACAGTTCTGGAAACTGTTTGTTCTTGTGTATTTATCAGAACCATCCTAGGCTAGCAATATCTTGCTATATCCTCACATTTTGTTTGCCCATGACCATGCCTATCTGTTGTGGTTTAACTCTAGTAGGCAGCTAAGCACCACGCAGCTGTTTGCTCACCACCGTCCTCCCACCCCCAGCAGAATGGTAAAAGTGAGAAAACTCGTGGGTTGATATAAAGACCTTTTAATAGGTAAAGACAGTTTAGTAGGTAAAGAAAAAGCTGCACATGCAAGCAAAGCGAAATACGGAACTCATTCACACCTTCCCATCAGCAGGCAGGTGATTAGCCTGCAATGGTTTGAATCATTACCGAGGAGAAAGGGATTTACATAAACTATCTGAACAATGAATGAACATTTCACTCAGCTTAACAGCACTGTTTTTTAAAATGATAAAATTGTTGTGAGGATTTGGACGAAAAGAAACCCCGCAGAAAGCAGGGTAAGGATCTGGAATTAGGGTTTACAAACTTTAATCAGCTTTAATTGAGGCTCATAACCTTTGTTTCCAATTACATGTGACTCAGTTTGTTTATTTGTTCCTGTTTATCAAGGACATGTCTCTGATCCTCAGGAAAGAATTTCTGTGGATGCTTAAATGTGAACCGTGACTGGGGAGAACCTCTGAAACTTTTCACTTGTCAACACGTAGGAAAAGAACTATGTAACTTTTCTCTTGTTCTTTCTAACATGTGGTATGATCGGCCAAATAATAAATAGGAAAAAAAAGTAATTTCTGGTAAACAAGAAAGGATTAATTCCCTCCAGAGCAGGAATTATTGTGTCGAATTCTACAGTTTAGTTGAGACTAAGTGACAGTTTGTGGTGGGATTGAATCTACCAGTAAATTTTATTGCTACAAGGCTTTAGTCATAAATATACTTATTAGAATGTGAGGAAGACAGGTATCACTTGACTAATTGTCTCCACATCTGCACACTGACATGAGTCAAATTAGTTGCGCACATTTAGTATCAGGAAATATGAAAGCTCCAATAAGATCTACAGTTTTGTGTAATTATGAGCAAATAATATTTGTCATGTAGTTGCCCCAGTGAGGAACTAAGCTGTGCCAATACTGTCATAATAATGCTGGAAAGAGAGCATAATTATGACAAAATATCAGAATCTCTTCAGTTTCTTTCCTCGTTCCCTGGGTTACATAGCAGAGAATGCAGAAGCCCAGATGTATCTTTTCCTGTATCCCAGAGAGGATGATCCAACCGTGTGTGGTTTCAGTCTCAAGCATATATGTGCATCTTACCATAATGTCTGTGAATCTCTCATTCAGAGAGAGCTTTGCCTGACCATGTGCAGATGTCTGCAGTACAGACTTCTACGTATGACCTACTTGTCCAGGCGTCCTTATCAGTCAAGGGAGAGGCAGGCTTACAGTGCACCTCTTCTCATCCTGAAGTAAGTAGCTAAAACAGATCAGATGAAGAGTGCTCATCTGGGAGCGAAGGTGCTTTATTCAGACTCTCCAGACTTGCCCTTTGGAGGCAGATCTGAAGGCCTTTCTCTTCTTGGAAGATACCAGGGCCTGGTGAGCTTAGGGAAGCTCTCTGAATCACCAGCTGAAGCAAGTGTAAAATCATTAGGATTGTAGGTGACAGCAAATGTAGTAACTGTTCCCTAACAGACAAATTTCAAGCCATGCATTTTTCAAAACTGGGCTATCGTGAAGAGCTACTGCAGTTCTGTGAGAGTCCCTGGACAAAAAGAAAGGATTGTAATGAACTCCAGAATTCAGAAAGTAAAAGGAAATTACTTCTTATGATTTTGGACAATAACCCTGCCTCTGGCCTAGCCGTTCAGCATCTTTTAACATTAGTAATACGTTGTAAGTCTTAAGGATTAAAATGCATAACGGCTAAAACCAGCCAAAGATGAGGACAGCAAACACAGTAACTGTTCTCTAACAGACAAATTTTAAAAGACATGTATTTTTCAAAACTGGGCTATAGTGAAGAGCTACTGCAGTTCTGTGAGAGTCTCTGGACAAAAAGAAAGGATTGTAATGAACTCCAGAATTCAGAAAGTAAAAGGAAATTACTTCTTATGATTTTGGACAATAACCCTGCCTCTGGCCTAGCCGTTCAGCATCTTTTAACATTAGTAATACGTTGTAAGTCTTAAGGATTAAAATGCATAACGGCTAAAACCAGCCAAAGATGAGGAGAGATGTTAAGTTATGGCTTAGCCATCGAATGAGTGCTTATGCAGGATAACATAATATTGTGAAAGGCAGTGTCATAAAATATATTTTCCTTTGTATTTCTTTTTATGGAAAAAACATATGCAGTGGTTTGAGCAATTGTGTATGGTTTGCCACAATGATTGTCATATAATTAGACAAGTGGTTTGGTTACTTGCAGAGCATGTCTTCATATGCATTCATACATGGCTCTGTAACCTGTGTAAGTGACTAATTGCCTAAGATGTTCATCTCCATATATACCTAATTTGAATATTCACTTAGAATATGATCAAAACCTTATCTAGGTTAAGAAAGTATCAATAACAATAAGGTGGGCTTACCAGGAGCTGATGCCCTTTGTACAACAACATGAAATCTAGCTGATTCAAGATTACTGGCAATCCATTTTTAAAGATAAAAATCTTCCTATTATGCAAATCTCACATGGTGGGTCACTTTCTCTTGAACACACTTCATCGCTTTGTTTTTATCTCTAATCAAGACTGCCACATTAGTGTCAAATTTCTGAAGAAGAAAAAAAAGACTGTAAAAACAATAGATGCAAAGAGAATATACATACAGTTCTTAAAATGTACAAGAAAGCAAATGAAGTCTACATGACAAAATGGTTCTAAAATGCATAGCATTTTTATCAAAGTTGAACTACTAGAAGAATTGTTAGCTTGCTACAGCAAAGGGGAGAAAAAGTATACATCAACCTGTCTATAATTCATATTACCCTTAGCTACTCCCATCAAAAGGCAGCTTTTCATGACAGAACAGCAGGCAGATTGTTACTTTCTTACCCTTCTGCCAGGCGGATTTGCTTAACTTTGTAATTTTTGCATATATGTGTAGGTTTCGGCTTGATCTACTACTATAAAAACTCAGCTACTATGTCTATTCTGCATCTCTACCTTTTCTGAGTGAGTTTTTATTGGTAACCGTAAACAGACTATGAGTATACTCCTGCAAAGATGTATTAATAGAATAGATACTGAAATACATCAGCTTGAAAGTAAACACGTCTGTATGAACAAGCCCAAGAGAAGACATTTCTAGAGTGCCCCACCTCCACAGCTGCTGCCGTAATGGAAAGTCCGAACTGCAGTTCTTCGGTTCTTTTATGTCACTGCTGCTGTTTCTGTTACAGTCCTCCCACAGATAAAAGATGATTTGGAGGTACAGGAGTTGTTGTTGAACTCCTTTGCTCTTTAGTACTTTTTATTGCATTGAGATATTGGTAAGTCAGTTGTAGAAGCTGAAAACGTTCTTGAAACTATTGAGTCACAGGTGAAAATGCTTGCAGAAATCTTTTGAGAGCCTAATTTATACATGATTATTTTATGTTAAAGCAGAAGGTGCTTATAGACAATTTGTCTTCTTTCTTGGGAGTTGTGGGTTGTGCTCTGGAAGATAATGTTGACTAAGAAAATAATAGTAACTAAATTTTTTCAAAAGAGGGGTTGGACTGAGTTTTGGCTTGAGGTTAGGATATGTTCTTAGTTTAGCAGAGCTACTTCAAACATTGCTAATTAGAGAAGCATTAACATAAGAACAACATTTCAAATTCATTGATGTCATCTTGCTAACAGATTTGGATACATGGGCCATAATCCCACTGAAAGCCAAGAGCTGTTTTTTCCAGAATGGTGAAGGCCCACATGTCCAGATCTGTTTTCATGGTTGGAGGGAGTGGGGGATATGGGATGTGTGGGATCAGTTCTTAATGGTCATTTTTCTTCCCAGGAGTCGTTGGCAATAATGAACTACACAGAACATGTTTGGATCTAGCATCAGACTGGTTTTGGTTTGTGACTCATTTTTTGGTCAGAATTAGAGCTTAATATAAAAACTCAACGGTTTTCATACGGCTTATGACACTGATATCACCTGATAAGTATTGTCCCAGCAAGAGTGGCTATACTGACCAATAGAGAAAACAGGTCCCCATAACCCCTCTTGTGTTTAGAAGGTTTTAGGCATACCTCCCCAGTTTTTGACCAGGACTCAATTCTACTGTGTGCTACATTTTTCTCATATGAATACACATCAAAATGCATCTTCTCTTCTTAAGTCTGTGCCCTCAATATTAATTTGTCCGGGCTGGTAGGAGGGTTTCAGGATCGGTAGGGTCTTTTCACTTGCTTTAGTTCAGATGTATAACATTCCTGTGCCTGCACAGCAAATGTCACATTGGCAAGACTGAAAGAACATGATGTATCAAGATGGTTTATTATCAGCTCATATGGTCCCAGCCCTCCAGCAATCCAGTACCTAGTAAAATTATTAATACCTAATAAAGAGGCTTATTGAAGCTCTGAAGCTAGTGATTGCTTTTTAATTACATATTTCTTTTGATTTAATAAGGTAGTAAATATTTTCTTCATCTCTCTTTAAAGAAAAATATGCATTTTATGTATTGGTACCCTTTATATAGGTTATTTATATTCCGTGCATAATCATCACCATATTTACCCTGGGTCAGATCAACCTTTTAGCCACCTTTTTACATTATTTTTGCTATCTTTACAAAAGATTAGTTATTTTACAAGTTGTAAAAAGAATTCTTTAAAGGATAAAAGATATATAAATTCTTCCTTGGTGTGAATATAATGCCAAGTAAAGAGGACCCTTACACAAGTCATGGCACATTTGTGTTCATTCCAGCTCAGCCCTGTGAAAATGAAGTTATGAGGTCTGAGGCTGCATGCTCACTCAAATTTAAGATAGGACTGTAGCTTGTATCTGTAGGTGGCATGCTTGAAGATAAGCAGCAGTGAATCATCCACAGGATGGGATTCAACACAAACCTGCCCCCCCTTCAAGACCCTGAACCACGGAGTTATCCTACCCACTGCATCCTCACTATTCCTGGCTTGCTTTTAGCTAGATCATTCATTAAGCCAGGCATATGTAGTTGTATCTAGACTCACACACCTAGTCACAGCACAACCTGAGAAGGTCTCCATGCCCAAGTTGAACCAGGACCTTGCTTTATCCACAAAGCTTTCTTCCGTTTATGTTCTCTGCATATCCAGTGTTACATCCACACAGCAAAATTAATAGTCATCTGAAATGTAAATTTCAGAGAGCGACTATCTTAGAAACCTGTGTGCTTCCTAGTCACATTGACTGGTTTAATGCCAGGATGAGGTCAAATGAGAAGCATTAGCTTTGAGGTTATGTAAACTAAATTTAGCATCTCTAAATGTGCCATTGGTCATGCTTATCTCTCATCCATCTTGATGCTATCAGTAAGAACATGAATCTTTACTAGAATTCCATCTCACTCAGGCTCTTTGCATGCAGAGGTATTTCAGCTTGGCCTGAACACACTTCTGAGACCACAGTAGAATTCAGTTCATTTCATTTCAAAATAAGGAGGATTTAATTTTTCAATCAGGGTCATTGCTAGGATTCTCTCTACAGCATCTGCCCCCGGAAAGTTGCATCGGCACTTTCATTGCCAGTTGGCACTGAGGAGACAGCCAGGGGCAGCATAGGCACAGGGACAAATAGGTGGTAGGACAATAGTGTGGGAACTTCCTGTGCTGGACAGAATGCTGAAGAAAATATTCATGTAACTACACCCTGAAATAGTCAAGAATGCTTGGTAGGCCTTGACTTGAGACCAGCTGAGATTTGCTTTTAGCTGACATAACCGGAGAACCTACTATGGTCCATTCTGTCTTGGTTAAATGAGCAGCTTTGAATTCAACCTTCCTTGTTACAAACCTCCTTAAAAGAAAGAAATCTGTTAAACAACAAAATGTGCAGTATGTTACTGCAAAGGAAGAGCTGTAATTGCAGCCTGTCCCTAGGGGTTATTTGAAAAGCCTAGCATGCAGTAAGTAGACAGTCTGCTGTGCTATAGGCTGTAAACATAGCCCTTATATTATCCTCTTCACATATTCTTAAGAGAGCAAAACTTGCATGGCAGAACTGCTTATTTAATTGTGGCACGCACAAGACATGGACATGCACCAGGGCATAAAATACATTAGCAACAGCACAAAAGACATAGTTGGAACAACATCTAACTTGGTTTCTACTGGTATACAGTCTCTTTGCTTATATGCTGCTTTGGTACTCTACTCAATGAGTCATGTTAGTGGTTGCGTTTGCTGAGGTGTAACACTTTAGAAGGGAATAATTTTGTGTGTCTAAGGCCATCTTGAAACTGAGGGCTGCAAGCTCAACAGCACGTCCTGTCTGCAAATGTCATTCCCAGCCCAAAGCCCCAGGCCCCTGGTGCTGCCTTCCCATTGCTCTATGAGACAAGTAGCTGTCAGCTTTACGCAGAGATTCTTTTTCCTCTAGGCCTGCACAGCTGAAATGTTTAGCATTGGAGAAAGTGAAGTCACTTTCTCCCCACTTTTCCTTCACCAAGCTGTGTGGCTGGAGAACAGGGACAGCAGTGGATCACAGCAAAGTGATAGAGTGCACTGTGCCCAGTTACTCCTTGCTGCAGGAACCAAAATAGAATCCCTCAGTCTTTATTTGAAAGAAAAGAAGGACAAGAAAACCTTCCCATTGAAGCTAATAGGGTCTCGCTTCAGTAAACTTACAGGGTTTAATCCTAAGGTAATATGGGGAAAAGAGTACATACACAGAGGAAGACAAACAATAACAAAGCCAAATATCACATTTTTCATGATTCTTTCTTTAAATACAAAACTATTCTCTGGTGACCGTGTTCAAAGGAAGAACATACCTCTGGTCTGAAGGGCAGTCCTCGGATGTGTCACAAAGCAGTGTAACTCTCTGGGCTACGGTGACATAATACAAGCCACAAACTTTGCTCTATCCCATAGGAAGTCTGTTTTCCCTCTGCTCTTTGATCCAAATACAGCATATGAAGGGAGAACGCCCTTATGGTTTGGGCACGGCTGTGGCCATCGACAGTGCTGGGTCTTCTCCAGCTGCAGACCTGCTGCCTACATTGAGCTGTACAGCTGTGATCTCTGCTTTTTGCTGCTAATTACCTACATGGAACAAACTCCCCCCATCAGTGATAGCTTTGATGCTACATTACCAAGGGGATGCAAAGAATTTTAAAAATCCCTCTGTTAAAATTCCCAATTAGTGCCAATGTATTATAAGAAGAGGCTTTCTCCAGGCCACTCTTTTACTGTCGCTTGGTCAATTAGGGTAAATGAAAAGACAATGGCTGTGATTTTCCACTCCATCCCTCTAGTTTCACATTAATGTAATAGAGCAATTAACACTTGAGGCTTCAGCCTCTACAGCTGCTAAACTGGAGTGAGCAGTTGCGGCTGGGCCACAGGGAAGTCTGAGCTGAGCCAACCTCCGTGAGTGAAGGAGGCAGAGCTGTGAGACAACCGCCTGGCTGCACAGCCTGTGCGTGAAGTCTTTTTGATGTACACCTAGATGCAAACGAGAGGCCGAACCCTCAGTAATAAATAGCAACACTACATCATAATAGCTGGGAATTACTAAGTGCTTTACACTTATATCATGCCAGTCATATGAGGCTCTCCTAGCATTTTGCGAATGCTAACCTCTGCTATTAAGCGCGCATACCGTGAGCTTATTAATTAGTTTATTTTTCCTGGGTTATTTTTAACCTGGAGCAGTTCCTTGATGCAGCTCACAACCTAGCCCCACACATAGTTACGTGAGCATTAGTAGCTAGATGTTGACGGTGTTGATAGAGGAAGGGGAAGGGAGGTCTTTGCGCCAATGTAGTCCCTGAAGCCTTCATATTGTTAAACCACGGGTTTAGGCAAAATTATATTTAATTCCTAACTCCAGCAATGCAGTTGTGATTAAGATTTTACTACCTTTCATTATAGTCTCATTCCCCAGAGTCGTAAGAACAATTAAAAGGCTTTTTTCCGTGCCCTTCACATGACCCTTTCAAAAGTAGGTTAGGGCTCACCTTTCGCCTTCTCCTGCCTCACTGCTATTAAAGACAGGATTGAATTTTACAGCCACTAGATCTACTTAGAGTTACATTATGATTCATAAATTCCCTGGGGCAGAGACTGGAGCCAGATCTGTTGCTGGTATAAACTGGCACAGCTCCACTGATTTTGACGTTAGCTTGCACCACCTCACCTGTGTATGTTTTTCAAGGCACCATGTTGCCATTCAAGCAATAATAAAATGAATGGGTCGTTATCGTGAGCGCTGTACTTGTGTTGGCTACAATAAAGGTACATGAGGCATGAATTTGACTCAGTATTTCTTTGGCTGATGGGGAAATCATGGTCCTACAGATAAACAATATGTTTTCTGTTTGTTCTTTTATCAATATCTGGGTAGAACATATGGAGGAGTTTTTGAAAGCTTTCTTCTGAGCAAGGTTGTTTTCCACTTCTGAACTGCCAATTTACCATGAGAAATCCGTTCACTGGAATGACAGAATGGGCAAGATGTACAGCAGAAATAGTATGGTCTGTTGCAATAAATTACAGGTTTCTTTTTCATGTGCAGCAGTAGAGGCGGCACTGATGCAATTAGCCACAGCTGGTTATAGAAAGAAAACATGCATCTGTAGATGGCTCAGACTGGAGGGAACCAAGATGTATTTTCTGGAATTTATCACTGTAGAGAGAGCAGGGGGAAAAAAAGAACTGCAATTTTAATTCCTGGCTACAACAAACTTTAATAACCTTTATTTCCCCCCTATTAAACAAACTTAACCTAATAAACACATTTAGTCCATTGCATAGCAATTAGCAAATGCATCTAGGTCATCACAGATGCTAAAAAGGAAGGATTTGAAATAATTATTTGCTGAAGTAAATAACAGAAGTGCTCCGTATGCCCTTTTACCTCTGGGCTCCTAATATCCCATTTAATTTTGTTGTAACAAGGGCTTGGGACTAATTTGCTAGTAAAGATATTGCTGCTGGCTGTTCAGAGTTTGCCTGTTCTCAGGTATCACAGTTTGGGGGTTCCAGAAACATAGCTGCAGAGAATGTGGCTCATATACATCATTTTTCAGCACCAGCATCATCGCGTAGCAGTGCCTGTCATCCTGAATGTCCTGGTCACAGATTTATTTTGTCTCTGCCTGTTTGTACTTTCTCTTTTAATCTCAGTGCATTCACCATTTTCCACCACATGCTTCAACAAAACATTTGATAATCTTTAAATTTGTTCTTTGGGATTTTTTTTTTTCAGAGGCAACATGTTTCCCCAAATAAAACTGCAAGTAAGCATTTTTATTTGCTCAGTAAATTTGATGAAAAAAATGTAAAAGAGAACTGTTTTTTACTATGTCTGCCTTGGATGCTTCCTTTCACTTTTCTATTTCCCTTTTCCCCATTTTTTTTTCTTCTGTGGAGAACCAAATGAGACAAAACTTTTCCTCTGAAACTTTTTGTGTCAAGGGTTCTCCCCAGTCTCAGGTTTCATTTCCCTCTCTCATTGCCCTGGCCATCATCATTTTGTAACACTCTTATCTGCTGAAGTCAGGGCTGACAGACAGGGCTGAGAGAGAGCTGGCAGACCAATTCTTTCTGCTGTTGCTTGCAAGTGACTGTGAGCAAGACTTGGTTGCAAACACTAAATATTTTCTCAAGATCTAAGTACTCCTGACACTACACCCCAGTTTCTCATTATCTGGAAGTTCTACGGCTCATCTACTTCTGTGGAAACATCTCCAACAGGTGCTTTGCCTTCTGTGCTTTGTATTGTACTTACGTTAGTGGGGTTGGATCTTTTCAATTTCTTCATGCATGGGACACTAAAGTCTGGGAAGTATAAGAGAATGATAACCATGAACATGAATATTTCCCAATGAGGCATCATGTTTTCATGCTCCAATCCTTACGTAGCTTGTTTGAGTAGTAGAACGCATTTCACGGCTTCAGTGTCGTAAAAGCAGTTAGTTAGCTTTTTTTGCTGTTGCTTTGGGTCAAAATAACATGGCAATGGCTAATTTGCCCTTTCCTAGAGTGAACTCAGAACCTGGGTTGAAAACATCACAGGGAAAGGATAGGTGACCTTAAACATTGACATTCAAGCCCAAAATTCAAAAGGGACTTCTGGGCTTTTGTCCCATGCTTAATCTATGTACAAGCTGGCACTCCAGCTGAAAATCACAAAGGCGATTACACCAATGCAGTACGATCACTGACTTGCCACTTATTTTCAAAGCTGTGTTTAAAAGTAAAATGCCACTTCTTAGATTTCCTCCCTTGTTACACAGCCTGCTTTAATGTTCCATCAAAACAAAAAAAACAACTGTTCCCACATTAGGCATACATTAGCTATGGGGGAAAAAAGAAAAACAAATCATTATTACATGCTTTGGAAAAGGAAAGGAGCCAGGGTGTGTGCCTAGACGACAAATTTCTATAATCTCCGCACCTATAATTTACTTCAGAAATGTGTGGTTACCTTGAAGAAGAGAGGGATCTTCCTGGCTTGCCAGTATAATGAATGATTCAGGTGTGAATGGAAACACATGAAGGGAAAAGTAAAGATCTAAGGAAGACAGAGTTTCAAAACTGCAAGGCTAAACAATGTCTCCTCAGACCTCACCCACTCAAATTCCTGCCCCACAACTCAGCAAAAGGAGACAAGCTGTCTTGATACTGGCACCCTACTGCAGTCAAATAAAAAAAACAAACAAACAAACAAAAAAAAAACAAACACAAAAACCCAAGTATTGAAACCTACAGAATAGAAGGCAAAGGAGACATTTCAAGCACTCTCAGATCATCCTGTGAGTTGAAAACAGACCTTGACAAGCTTCAAGTTATTGAAAATGGATCCAAGCAAGAGCTGAGGCTGCTGCCAATTTCTCTCTCCTTAATTACAATCAATTTCTGCCGTGTGCTCACCAGAAGAAAAAAAAAAAAAGCCTTTATATTGGAAATGGGAAGTACAACCTGTACTCATACATTTCGTTCATGATGCTGAATGCAGAAGATGTTCAGAACACAGAGGAACAGTGGCTACTTAATTTGCTCATGAACAGAATAATTTATGCCAACTGCTACCACAAGGGATACTGGCAAGGACTGGTTTCCTCATTACTCGCTTTGGAAACAATCTTTACAAATCCCACCAGTAATGGAAGACTAAAAATGACTCCAAATAGATCAGCTAAAGTGAACAAAAAACACTTTCCGTCTCAGAAATCAGCAGTGCATGCTGATGTCTTCAGTTTTCCTATTGTCTTCAACAGTCATCCAAGAATCTGGAAAAAGCAAACCCACCAAGCCAGGTATAAAGACTGCTCTTGCAGTATAACGTTTTTGTTTAGCGTTCCAGGGGACCCCACCTCAGCTGGCTTCAGCTGTCTGAAAGTTGGTTGTCCCAGGCTGAGCTAATCACCGGGGGGGCTTCTCCATAAATCGCAGAACCTTCAGGAGGTGGTTGGGCTCCCCTTTCTCAGAAACATCTTTTAGGATGAGAACAGCTTTCCAGAAATGCATATTTCTGCCTGCCAAATGAGGAGGCAGCTTAGGGTGACAAGGTTAGGCTGAGGCTGCAGTTCAGCTGTACAGTAAATACAGCCCTAGGGCTCCAGCCTGAATGTGGTAACATTTTTCGACGGCTTGACTTTTTATCAGCAGGCCTTGCTCCGGACTTGGTATTATCTGCGTTCTCACAGCCAGGAGAAAGCCAGCATAAAGGGGCATAAATGTGATATCATGTGCTCAAGCTGATTTGATGGAAATGCGGAGATGTGCCCACATGGGATGAGGCTCAGATCGGGGCACTTCATAAGGGTCAGCGATGGTGAAACACCACCTGGGGCAGCCAGCGTTTTAGCTGTTGGAGGGCCACGGGCCCTCTGGGACGGACACCGTATGGAGGGACTCAGGGGAGCGGGGTCTGTGGCTTCCCCGTCCCTCTGGGCTCAGGTCGCTATAAAGAGCCACTCTGTGCCGAGCACCTTTTAGGAGAGGGAGGCAGCAGCAGGCAGCTTGTGAGGCGGATGGGCTGGGCTGCCAGTGGTGGCAGATGGCCCCTGGGTCACCTGGCTTGTAATGCCGGGCATCCCCTCCCTGCCTCCAGCGCTGGGTTCACTCCTTGGTTTCTGCATTCTCCACGTGAGAGAAGTTGGGGGGAGGGGGAGAAGAAAATGGAGCAACCAGCTCTTTAAGATTTTGGGCCCACGAGCAATTGACTCATGTCAGCCATCCCTTTGAAGTACCGAGGCTGTTTGTGGAGGCAGAGGATCACAGCTCGGTCCTGGACAAGCTGATTGTTTCAATCAAAGATTTAAATGACTGCCACATGCAAATACATGGATAAAAAAGCTGAGCTCTGCAGCAGGCTCCATCCTCTTGGGACCCCTGGAGCACCCAGCAGCATGGAGGTGCTGCAAGGCGCGGGGAGGTTCTTCAGCTGTTCGGGATGATTTCTTGTCGCAGCTCGGACCATCCGTCTGCCCTGAAGACAGACACCGGGGACCACACTTTTAAGAATTTTAGAAGTGCAGGACTTACGCTTTAAGGCATATTTTGCAAGTTTCTCTGGCATCTCAGGGCCCATCTTCTGCGGGACAGTGCTGGGGTAGAGTTACAGACTCACCCCCTGCCCAAGCGTTGCCTATGGGGGCAGCTCTCAGGTGGTCCCTGTTTGGTGAGCAGGTGGGTTTCAAAGTCTCTGTAACACACCCCTGCCTGCCATGTGTTGGGTGCCTGAGTTTCTGGATCACACAAGGAGTAGCCTGTGGACTCCAGCCTTGTGTGCCTCAGTTCCTCATGGGTAGGTTCCTCACAGCCTGCAGCAGTGGGAGTCGTGAAAACACTCACAAGGGACAGTAATACTGTCCTTAGAGTAAGGCATCTGTGGAAGAGCTGTGAGATAGCTTGGTAGCGAGCAGAAGAAATGCTACTTGTGCATCTAAGACTCTTGTTAACTCACTAATACAATGTAATAATGTGTTCACTCATTTAAAATGACTGTGCAGCCTAGAATTGCAGATTTCATTTCACATTGCTGTTTGGTTCTAGGAGAAGTGAGATGGTACATGCACATAAGTGCGTTTTGTGTCCTTCCTATTGACCCCAGGTATTTGATATATATTTGAACGTCGTGACAGAGTCCAAACAACAAATATAAGGAGAATGCAAAAAAGACAGGCTGTTTGTTTTTCCAAAAGTAGGCAGCTCTGCCTGGTGAGAGTTTGCCTCTTGAGTTTCTAATTAATTAAATGAGCTTGAGAGCTATCTGTGCTGCTACCAAGTTGCTACTCCTCACCTGAGCTGCCCAGAGATGATTCATCTTTTAGAACATATTTTTATGTTCATGATATCCAAAGAGGAGTTGCCAGCTAATTTGGGTGGAAAGTTTTGCACTGCTTTTAGGAATGTGAAGCTAAGTCTTTTAATCCTGGTCTGGCCTTCATAAACTTGGAGAAGGAAAAAACACAGATGACAAGAATAAGCATTATACAAACCCCATTTTAGTTTATTCCAGTATTTCCCAAACATCAGACATTGCCTCTGTAGAAAATGTGAAGGACCAGAGACATAGGAATAGGTGGAGGTAGGGGGAAAGATGCAGGAGGCTTCAGACATACGTACATGAAGACATGTAAGTTTTATTGCAATATAGCAAGGATATGATTGATTTCATGTGAAGGGGAAATTGGGGCCGAATTTAAGCAAGCTGCTCTTGTTTAGGGCTCCAGCTTTGGAACCATCTAATTACATCAGGCTCAGGCTTGTTTCTGAATGCTTTTCTACTTTTTACTGCTCAATAAAACACTTTGGAGATGTGAACAGCCTATGAAGTAGATGTAGATATGCTTTCCTGAGTCAGCAGATAGCCTAAAAGAATCATTCCAGAGCTGCAGCTCTTTCCCTCCATCTCCAGGAGGTATTTACTCCAAATACTCTCAGGACAGTTTCACTGTCCTGAGATGCTGCTGACACAACCTACCCTGTGAACATTGTGCAGTACAGAGGAAGAAAGATGATAAAATGGCCATCCTTCCTAAGCAAGCCGAGCCTTACCTGCTGCTGGCAAGGCAAGGGGTGCTGCCAGACTAACATTCTTGAGAGGAAAGACAACTATGCTGAAGCTTCTGGGGAAGGAGGAGCATCCTACACCACGGCTTCCATTTCTCAAAAAAAGCCTGGCTGCTATCACACCATCTTGTTGGAGTCCTGGTGTGCTGGTCCGTGGATTGCCAAACACAGCGCTCTGGGAACGAGAACAACAAACAAACATTTGTGAAATTGTAATCGGAAATGTAAGCTCATACTTGCTGTGCTACTTGTGTAAGACCTCCAGCCTGCATCATGTTTTGCCCCAGCACAGGGGTCTGCCCATCTTGAGCAGACCACAGGGTCAGGGCCTACTTATGACAATAGTATTGGGCAGATTAATGTCCCACTGTTTCTCCAGCACCTCTGTTCATAGCGTAACGATTTCACAACAGCGTGCATGTAAATAAACATCAGAGCTGATCTGAGCTGGCTGAGCAAACCTCCAGCCAGAAACACCACACTTTGTTGGAGGGAGCCACTTAGGCTGTCTTGCTAATGATATGAAAACAAATGTACTATTGCAAGGCTTAATATTGGTGAACACTTGCTTTTACTCTGCTGAGCATAGGTGGGTCTCATATGAAAAGAATGACACCTAATGGATTATTTCTAATCATATATTTTTCTTTTTTTTTTTCTTCACTCCAGTTTTACCCTCCTCACACCTGCAAATTAATATCGAAACATTGGCACGTTGTGATTTCTTTTACTCCACCTTCTCCGACTTCTTAGCGCATAAACCATATGCTGCAGGGACTGTATGTGTACAAACTTCATTCTCCCCAGAAGTAAGTCGTGACAACAATATATGTTCTGGCTCCTGAGGGAGTTTGTGGTCCTAGTGGACTGAGGCAAGGGATGCAAAATGCAAGGACTCTGCATAGAAGGGTGGCATAAGCAGCATGCCAACGCTTAAAGATACAATCCCTGGAGCTGTGAATTAAAGGGAGAAAGGAGACAAGCTTATCAGTATGATCTCATGGCCTGTGGAGGGGTGACACATAGATCCAAAGGTTGTACACACACACGTGGCTGAGCACTAAAGCTATGCCAGCAGCAGCAGAACTGCTCCATCTTCCTGAGCTGTAAAAGCTTTTTTACATGGAGCTCCACGCCCACAGCATTTGTATTTCAAGCCTTTGGGGGCAATGGGGGTCAGGCCTCACACATGAATCCAGGGATGTTGCTATTAAGATGTTAATCTACAACTTTTGAGCTTCACAGTGGTTAAAAGCTTGTGGTGTTTGTAGTGAGCAAAGGCAGACAGTAGCATGAGATTTCTCAGGATAATTGGTCTGTGCATTAGGAGGAGGATTCACTGCGTCCAACTTGAGATGTTTGCAGTGCAATGAGTTCTCCACAGACAATGAAGTGGAAATAGATACTTCTAGGGCATGGTTAATCTTGTCCTCACGTAGATATCTAAAATAGGTCAGATGAATCATCTCCTGTGAGTATTTCTTTCCAGTGACTATAAAAGGAGCCTGGCCTCAGATGTAGACCTCTATATTACAAATGTCTAGTGTGAGGTGTAGGGAGTTCTTCAGAAAGACATTCACACCAGGCACATATGCAGAAGCAACCTCTAAGTTTATACTCCAGTATTTTATGCATAGAAAAGATGGGAAGTGTAAATATGTCCTCAGGGTTGAAAAATGGGTATTAATAAATTTCAATTGCACTCTCTGGGAGAACAAACATCTAGAAAATCAGCAGGAAATGTCTAAGGTCAAAATTTTAGTGGTAGTACGCAGTTCATAGTGACTCTCAATACATATGTTTAATGCTGAAGAAGTTTATCTATTTAAATATTTATTTATTACTAAAAACATTGGTGAAGTTTAGGATTGGTCTTCTTGGCAAAGTAAATTCCAGTTTTCCCTCACATTTTTGTAAGGAGGCTTCACGCAAAGAAGTTTCACACAGAGAAGGTGGGTGGTGTGGAGCTCCCTTTGTCCACAGCTGGGGACCTTCCAGCTGCCTGTAGGTTCATGACACAGTACAGACTGGGGCCACATGCGTTTCCCTATCCTTAGGTCAACGTCCTTGCAGAAAGATGCTATACTTTCCAGCTGAGTGGCAGAGGAAGGAGAGCAGTGCATTATGACTTCATCGTGTCCCTCTGCAGGGCTGTGGCTGTCAAAGACAAGAGAACCAACAATGGGAGCGTCCCCCTCTGTTGCCATGGGGCAATCTCTGCCTCCCTGCCCAGGGCTCCTCCAGCCTCACACCAAGGCTGTCTATCCCACATCTCCCTCACAGCCAAGAGGGCTGTCCTGGGCCAACCATTCCACTAACCCCATTGTGACATGTGCCACCACCAGCATTCCGCCCACTGCCTCACTAGGGCCAGCGCCAGTAGCTTGTGTGGGTCCCAGCCCTTGGCTACCTGCAGAAGAAGGTGGGGAGCTCCCTTTGCCCACAGCTGTGGGGAGCTTCCAGCGCTCTGCAAAAATGTGACAGGGCACAGGCTGGGGATAGCTTATTTGTACTGTAAGAGAGCTGACAATTCTCTGGCTGAGTGGCAGAGGAGGTAGAGCACAGGGGCATGCCATGATCTGGTAATGTCCCTGTCTGAGCATCCAGCTGTAATGCGTAGGAGAAGCAACAAAGGAGCAGCAGCCACTTTCCATCGCCATGGGCAGCCCCTGCCTCCCTGCTTTCTCCCTTCTGCCCTCACTCACCCAGCTACTTGTCTGTCAGCCTGGGCTGTCACAGCCCTTTTTATGCCCATCCAGGGCTGGCCGTGTCACCAACCACCAACATTCTACCTGCAGTGACAGGGCCACAACGTCACCAGGGCTAATGCCAGGAGCTGGTGGCTGCCTGTCGTGACATGACTATGACATCACCAGGGTTGGTGCATCACTGTGACATAGCTATTCCACCATTCCAGCAAGAAGAAACAAACAAACAAGCAAAACCCCAACAACTGATAATGCTGAAGAGGGAAATTAAGCAGCAATTTAAAGAACAGCAGCTCAGCAAAGGTTAAAAAAATTAAAAGTAAGTCCTACCCACTGCCCAATTTTAAAGATTTGTGTGGTACTTGCTGCCAATATTTGTGGGTTTGAAGGCTAAATTCTGGAAGAAAAATGCTTTTCAAATTGATTGAAGGTAATATTTCACACTGTTGAAATTAAAGGCATGTCCAGTACCAAACCCCGCACCCAGGAGTGGCTGACAGTGCTGAGGAGTAGCAGTGAACTGCAAGACTCATGTCTGTCTTTCCCTGAAAGAGTAGAAGTGGCAAAGTGGACCTTCTTTGCTTACTTGGAGAGAGGCAACTGGAGGCCATCCTCCCTGAAGAAAGGCAACCAGATGTTTCATGAAAGGAAAGGAACTCAAAACTATGAATCCCCATGAGAGATACAGTGTTAATCCTCCTGACTTCATCAGGTTCTCCACTAGTTCCTCCTTGTTTGGGCTTATGTCTACCACCTCCCAGTCCCTTCCAGCCACCGCCAATGCCTCTGAGTGGTATGACCACATATTTCTGCTATGAAAATCCCGGAGCCTGGCTCCCAGGGGATCTTGCTATTGAAAATGCAGTGTTGGTCTTCTTGGGTTTGGGTTTCTTGTTGTTTGCCTCTGTGAGCTGTTTATTAAGTAATCAAATAACAGCATAGTAAATAAATAATTTCTTGCCTCACAAAGGCTCAAATATGCAAGAAGTAAGTAAGACTAGTTACATTTTACAAATATGTAATAAGTAAAAAGACAAAATACATGGTAACTAACCCCTTGGGTAAAAATACTTCAGGATAAAGCACACTGGAAATTGGAATGGTTTGCTTCCTGTTATGTACAAAATGGCTGCAAAGGAGCTATTAAAGTCTCTCAAATAAATACAGTGCTTTGTGTGTTTGTTTGTTTCTAGTTAGAGGTATACAGTCGTTCAAAAGACCATGTGCTGTATAGCCTCCGCAGCGTTTGCTTTGTAGTACAGATAGTGCCTAACCACTACTTTCCTCTCTCTTGATCACTAACGAAAACAGACCATATAGAGATGAAAGTGTTCTAAATCAGTGCTCTGTGTCATTTCCCACTTACTTTGCACTTTTCTGACAGCTGAAAGGCTGCAATAAATTGAGTGCATGCACACCCACAGCGAATGACAGTACTACCATAACCTAGCCTATTCTTCCCCAAGGGACTATACTGAAAAATTATCAAAGCGGGGGTTTTTTGGTGTTTTCTGCTGTGGATTTCGACATTAAAATTTTGATCAATGCAATTTCTTTGGGAGTTGAGATTTCCTGCTACTTTTCAAGTCATCAGAACAACATTTTTAACTAAAATAATGGAAAACAAATCTGATACTATAGTTAAATAACAGTTTTATACTAACATGGAATGAAAGATCAGGCATGTAATAACAGCAGATTTTTTTTTCTCTTTTCCTCCCTTCCTTTCCTTTCTCTCATTTCCTTCCTCTTGCTCCTTCTTGCTTTTCCTCCTTCTTTCCCTTCCTTCCTTCCTTTCTTCCTTCCTTCCTCCCCTGTCTCTTTCTTTTCTTTCTTTCTTTCTTTCTTTTTCTTTCTTTCTTTCCTTTTGTCCTTCCTTCTGTCCTTCTTTCCTTCCTTCCTTCTACACTCCCACCCTCCCTCCTTTCATCCTTCCTTTGCTGCCCCTCTTTCCCTCTTTCTCTCTTTCTACCATTCTTTCTGCTTTTCTTTCTTTCCTCCTCCACTTCTAATTTTGTTTTGTAGGTAGTTGGAGATCTGGTTTATTTTAAAACAATGAAGAAGGCAGAATCCCCTGAGGTAAATTCATTGAGTACTGGGAGGTCTTGGTAACACAATTGAACTGGCACCAAATCAATAAAAACAGAACAGAAGAAAAAACAATAATTAAAACATTCTGTCAAAAAAATGGAGCCGTAATTAAAAGATGCAAACTATTGTTTTGCTACACTAATTACATTTTAATTTTCAATAGCTTGCTGAATAGTATAAAAGCCCATGCCTATAAAATGTCCCAGTGACAGTGCTCTTTCTGCAACTAGCGTGATAACAGTGTTTATGTGCTGTAACAGAGTGGTATGCGCTTTCAACTCTGTGTGGGTGAAACTAGCTTCCTTGTAAGATAGCATGACAACAAAGTTTTATTTTTTTTTTCTGGTGTGGAAAATTATTACTCAACACACACACTCACACACACACACTCACACACACACATGCACGCACATATACACGCACACAAAAACGGGCTCAGTCCAAAAGACACTCTGCTCAGGGCACTTCCATTGACCTCAATGGGAATTTTGTGTGTGGCGCAATAGCGGGTTGTTGGCCAGCGTGAATACTGTACTTAGGTTTAGACCATGTTGTTTTCTTCACATGTTATTGAAGGATGAAGAGAAAAACAAATTGAATTTTCCTATTAATATACACCATTTGCAATCCTAAAACATGCAACTTTTTAGGCAGGGTCCTGAGGACTTTTCTCACAGAACAATCCTCATAGATTTCACTGGTAGATACCCATACAGAAAAGCAACATAATAAAGCCCATATTCGGTACCGTTATGAATCATAACTGTCCTGAAAAAAATTACGTAATTCATTTAGCTGCTTTTGAGAAGAGTTTGGGGGACACATTTCCATAGGCGGATTTAAGAAACACTCCAAATCAAGGGTACATGGAAAGGAGTTTGTTGTTATTGTTGTTTGCAGCAGCTCAATGCAAAGTCAAGTTATCCAGATGAGTCCTGGCAAAATCTGGATCCATTAGCTACAATCTGCTTCTCCACAGCTGTAGTTTACACACTCTGCCTTTCATATAATCTCATTTGAATGATAGAGTTCTCCCAGAACCAGGCATCCCATGTGTTCAGGCATGCCCCAAAAACAATAGATCCCTTCCATCAAAGTGGGAGCGGTGGGGAAATAATTTCTCAGAAACTAATCCCTGGATTTCAGATGTATGAAATCAATGAAATGCCTCAATCCACGAAAATGGTCAGCACTGCCAAACAATATTTCTCAACGACATAGCTTTTCTACGTTTGCAATGGAGTTTGAAATTACTTTTTAAATAATATAAAATTTAAAAAAAAATTAAAAGACTGGGACAAATGATGGAATAAAATCAACATCCTTTGTACCACTGCAGCAAGAAGCACAAACAAAGAGGGTAATGTTTTTTAAAAAGAAAACACTGAGCAAACGTTACCTATGTTTTCACCAGTTTACAGTCCCCTTCATATCCTCCTAAATTCACCTCTCAGTTACATGTATTCATTCCCATTCAGCTGGGAAGGGTTAACAAGGTATAAATCTGGACAGCGTCAGCCTACTATCTGGAAATACATAAAAAGTAAATTCAAAAAGGAAGCCTGGATAACAATATTACCAAAACCAGGCTCACTTACACTGTATCAACATCTGCATGTTTTTCTAGGGAGTGATACGGTGATACCGATCACACTGGCAGTATTGGTACCTTTTGGAGACGGAAGCTAACCTGGGGGTTAGAAATGCTAAATACTATAAATAGTACCACTTACATCCAGTGGAAAACTGCAATTACATATTTTCACACACCAAAGTTGCAAAAACTAAACAGATGCAAATCCCAGAGCAAAATCTGGAAAAAAAAAAGAAAGAAATAAAAAATAAAATCCTCTAGTTTAGAAAACTAGTCCCTTATCTTCTGGGAATAGCCCAAATAGAAGGGGCGGTTGTGCTGATGCAAGAATAAATTGCTTCAAGAATTATTTCACGGACACATAGTATTCCCCAAATCCCTATTATTATGATGCTAGTGAAATGTCCCGATTTACTGAAATTAAACAAAGACAGATATTTATTTAGAATTCCTGTAACTGCTACAACCAGTAAATGTGTTTCATCACTATGATTGCAAAAACAAATACCTACCAGAGAAATGCAGTTCACAACAACACAGAACTGAATGGAAATAGAAATTTTGTTAATGTTACGCTAATGCTCATGGCAGAAGTATTTGACTGAAGGGAAAATAAATCAAAAGAGCTGACTGAGGCCGAGCCATGGATGAGTCTCAGGGAGCAGTGAGCTGGGCAGCCCCTGAGCAGCAACGTTACCACAAGACCAGCTGCTGGGGCACAGGGAGGTGCTGCCCAGCTCAGGAGGGGAAGGTGGGCTTGGTGTGGGGCACTAACAGTGTGACTGCGGGCATGGGGCCACAGCGAGGGAGAAGGCAAGGATGTCCTTACGGCCCTTGACAGGCTACAAAAGCCTCAGGATGTTAGAGCCGTGCCAGCTCCTGTGCACCAGCTGGACTGAGGCACCAGCATATCCTGATGTTATTCCACCTCTCTCACCCTACCAGCCTCTGGAAATCTCTCACCACCGTCACTTCCAGAGCAACTTTGCAGACTCTGGCTATCATAGATACAGACTTTTATCTTAGTGTACAATATACACCTGCCCTAAGGAAGGATGTTGCGGCAGCACCAAAGTCGTCATTCTCTCACCACTCCTACACGCTGGAGTTGCTGCAGGACTAGAGGGAAAGCAAGAGGTTTCCTCACAGCAGACAAAGTATATGTGGCCAATTTGCTATGGTCAAGAGTGGAAATCACTCTATGGTTGGTACTTGTGGTATAGTCATAAAATGCT
Organism: Anarhynchus alexandrinus; assembly: GCA_008711295.1. NCBI lineage: Eukaryota > Metazoa > Chordata > Aves > Charadriiformes > Charadriidae > Anarhynchus > Anarhynchus alexandrinus. Next base: position 2,123,556 of record VUYV01000108.1, read on the forward strand.
CACACTGACAGTAGCACCGTTTGTTCTGCATAGATCATTGGATCCACCCTTTCATGCATCCTTGGATACTCAGTTCACTGCCTGAGAAGACAGGAGCAAAAGCAACATCAAGACACAGAGTTTTTGTTCTCATATTCCTCCTACACTTGTTTCTTTGGAGCATACAAAGCTGTGGTTTCACAGCTTGGCAGAATAGGGATATAACCATTATAACCTGGCATGCACCCCAAAGGCAGGGACACGTTGCTCTGTAGTTGAAACCTGGTCCCAACCAGATGAACTTCACTACATTAGCAGTGAATCTCTGTGTCTGATTTTGTCCTCTCAGTTGGGATGGGAATGCGACTGGCAGCAGGAGAGGACAGAGACCCGCTGGTGAGCCAAGGTAGGGTTGCTCTCAGGCTATGTGAGAGTCAGTTGCTCCAGTTGTGTAGTCAAGGGTCCATGTGTTTTAAAATTAAGTTTCTTTCACATCCTCTGTCTGAGTGACTTTTCGAGTTGGGGATGATGATGTGAGATAACCACAAACAGCTACTCACAGTACTTTTGGAGTATATTTCCTCCTGCAGTTCTTTCTATTAAAGGAGATGATCAAGGCAACAGTAAACACATGAATGAAACTCAGACATTACTACAACTTGGAAGTTTAGTAACGGCAACCCTGTGCTCTCATTCAGTCGGTGGTCTAATGCTAAAGCCATGAGTTGGGTTTTATACTGTGAGCACACAATTGTGTCAGTTCTGTGCTGGTTGTAACAAATATTGGCCAATGGAATTGGTCTTTCTCTATTGGAAGTTTAACATTCTAAATGTACAGTACAACACTAATTAAACCAAGCCCAAAGGTTAAAAAGTATGGCTCCTCTTTTTGTCTATGAAAAGGCACTAGATTTCCCACTCATTTTTAGTACCCTCCCTAAGCATACCTACCTTTTAATAGTTTCTTACTTTTACCACCTACTCCTGTGACAACTCAGGACTCCTTCTTTAAAGAGGTCTAGATGGGAGTAAGACAGCGCTGCATGCGTAACATTACACTGTACTGCACTTTTATTTTTCACTAGAGCCCAGAGGACTGGTGAAATCTCTATAGTAGAGTTATTATATATCTCTGTAACAGATGTACATCTGTACTGAGCAAAATGATTTCTTGAAGCATTCTCTTCTCTGAAGTGCTGCATGCCTCAGGCAGAGGACAAGAAAGACCGAGGTTTCACCAATGTCCAGAGATCCTCATGATCCTAGCAAACAGCCTATGCCACATGCTAACAAGGAAAATGAAAAGCCTTGCAACCTTTGCCCCTGTGATAAGGGAGAAGAAATCCCTCCCTACCTCCAAACAGTGAGAAATGTCAATCAGCCGTGGCCACCTGCTACCCCACTTACTGCCAGTGGCCAGTCATTGATGCTGCAGTGTACACTACACTTCTCTTCCCTCTGTGTTAAGGTCTCAAAGACACCTAGACAACCTGTACACTGAGGAAAACGTTTTCATCCTGACTCTGACCCCTGTAAACTCAGATGTCTGTGATTTGAGCATTGCTACCAATGTAGAATCAGATGTTGAGACTATCCCAGTTAATTTTCATCCTTTTCTGGCTCATGAGGGCAGAGAGATGAATTGAGGAACTGATTGATGTAGCAATTAATGGATTCCTGTGCTGTGCAACAGTAATGCCCTTGACTTGGCATGGAAATTAAATGAATCTGAGACATCTTGATTTTTCCTATCTTGCTTAGCCAGTTATAAAGCAGGTGGGAGGTGGAGAGTGCTCTAATTCTACACTTATTTTTATCTTCTTACCACATTTCTGAGTCTTTCCTGTAATTTTTTGCAAGAGCAAAATTCAACGTGAAGTCCAACATTTAGCAGTATCTAGATCATACAGTAGGCTAGCTTCATATGGGGCATTGGATTTTGTTCTGGACACCACATTTGAACGAAATATGTACAGGCTAATTGGAAAGGATTCAGAGAGGAGTAGCAAAAATAAAGCTGTTGTAGAAGGACTACGTTCAGCACAGAAAAAAGGAGGAGGAGGCAAAAGAGCTGTCTGCTGACACATGAAGTCATGCTCATGTAGAGCCCAGATAACAGGTTTCAGTATTTGCAATGAAACTATTAGGTTAAATAAATATTAGGAACATGACAGGGGATAAATTCCCACTTAGTCAATCCATAATTGCCTTCAAAGAGAAAGCCCCACAGAAGTTACTAGCAATACAAGTACTTAGGGAGGAAGTAAAGGGTGGAACAACGGCCTTGCACTAGCAGCAGCTCTTAACAGAACTCCATAAAATGTGCAGTACTGTATCACTGATGCACTGACATTTTTAGTGCCTGTTTATTTCTGGGACTGCGTGCGGGTGCCCAGGTAGCGCTTGTGTTTGCACAGAGGTTCCAGTGCTGGTGCTTGACGTGAGCACTTCAGACCCCGCTTGTACACCCCCCTTCCGCTGAGAGTCCTGACAGTGGAAGTGACTAGTAAAGACAGACATGTAGGGAGAGGAATTGTGGCTTTGCTGAAGGGTATCTCTTGTCTCCACTGTATAGTCAAGGGCATTAGAAAATGCCCCTTAAAGTGACTGGCCTTTTGGCTTTAAGAAGTGAACACAGTGTTCCTCGTTGAAGAATTTCCAGCCTGACCAGGAATAATAGAAATACTTAGAAAATATGATGTTTTCATTGAAAGAGTAAGGCCAACTGCATCCAAAGAAGAATTAAAATATTAATTTGGACTGTGGTTAACATTTACCACCTCTGTGACAATAGCAACATCCTTGTTTGCACTTCTACAGCCCCTAACAGTTGCATATATCAAAAGCTCTTTAAATAGTGAGTTAAAGTCTTCTGCAGTTTTCAAATGGTGGAACAGAGTAGAATTAGGTAAGGTCAAGGGCTTATAAAAAGGGGCAACACTACTATGCAGAAAGTGCAGACTGCCTGTTTTGCCAGCAGTCCATGTCGATTCCCACAGTTTAACAATAACTAGCATTGAGACTCATTTAACAACAAAAGAAAATGAACTCTGCACGGGGGATCCTCCTGTGGCATTCACTGTAATTAATAACATTAGCGACACTCTATTATTTTATCTTCATCGTTTGTGAAGTTGTCTTAGTCATTTTTTTAAAATCCAAAAGAAAATTATTATTATCATCTTGTATGTACAATTCACATCCCCTTTTCAAAAATAGAAATAAATAAGAAAATAAGTCTCAGCAATGTGAATGCATGGGGCGAGGCTTTTGAACCAACCTGAAGAGCTTAAGGCTAAATCCGCAAGAGAAGGGTTATTTCTGTATTCAGCTTTGGCTTTAAACACCTGAGTCTAAAATTGCCAACCTCCAACACACTTGGTAAACCACTACCTAATCCTGAAGGCCTTCCAAATCCCTAGGTTTTCAGCAATGAATTCCTCCAGATGCCCATGTACTCAGCGGTAACAGCCCTTATCTTATCTATGGCATGCTTCCTCGGTATTGATAGGTGAAGAGTGTCTTCTGAGATCCTCACCCCAGCAGCCTTTTAGAAAATACCTACCACCCAAAATGCAGAAGAAGGGGTATGCCTTCCCCCCACTATGTTTAGTCATGGGTGAGCAATGGCGTAAGAGAAGGTTAGAGTCAGTCTTCTAAGGAAATTCTAGTAGGTGCCCTCCCACGACTGTTCCCAGCTGTTGATGCCCCTGAGCTTCGTTATCTTTAGCAAAGGTCCTCAACATTTCCCAAACTTCAATTCTATAAAAGGAAGAGAAAAGGAGAGAGAACAAATGCAAGTATGACTCCCTAGCCTGGAGGTGGGATATTTGGCATGGGAAGGTGGCCTCTTTGCCTGTTCTTGTCATCATGCCATATACAGTGGTAAGACATCAATGGAACAAAGAGTGAAGCTAAGGGCTCTCATTTTGTATGTGAGTGCACTGGGTAATGGAGATGAGCTTTAGTCAACTCTTGCTCAATGAACACTTATTTCAAGGAACAGCTTCCATAAAATGAAATGGCAGACTTCTCCGTCACCATTCCCGCACCCCATCCCAGTACTCTCCTCTAGTTTAGGGCTATTTAAATGGTAGCTGATGTGGATTTAGGTCCTCAAACAGATGAGACTTCACCACCTAAATCGTTCTTCCTGAGAGATAGTCCTCAACAATGAGCTACTGGGTAAAAGAGGAGGGATGGCAACGTAGGTTTTTTCTCCCCTTACTTAGGCCACGTTTTCAAAAAGAGAACTGATTGTGGGCTTGCATTCCGGCTCACCTCAGAGCCTTAGTAGGCATGAACCCTGCAGCGCTATTTTAGAATGTTGTGAAGGGTAATTGTTATATACTCACAGGCACTGCTCTGCACCCACTGCCAAGGCATCACCACCCCTGGGCTCTGCCATAGTACATGTAAGAATAACAAAACAAAGCAATGGATTTTTATATTCTATGTTCACTACATCTCTGGACTAGAAACATACCTAGCAGGTCACATTCAACTATTTCCTTATTTTTAAATATCATTCTTGGTGCATTTATGGGTGTTCAAATGTGCTGGCTCCTGCTTTACGCACCAAGAAAGCAGAGCAGAGGGAAAGACCCCTTTTCCCTGTCTGGGATGTTGTATATCTGTCCAGGAGAAAAAAAACCACAATTTTTCAGCCCATTTTCCAGCCTTTCTGTAGACACAAGTGATTATTAAGATTAAGTTTAATGTTGACTTTTCTAAGACTTTTTTTCCCATGAGGAAATGGAATGAAAACAGCAGGCAGCCTACAGGTAGCAATGACTTTCAGTCACCACAAAGTAAATCATACACAGAGAAGAAATCACGTGCTTTCGGTTTTTATTTCTGTTGCAAGTCCTGTCTTGTTTTCTTCTTTTTTCATTTTGGACAACAAACCTGCCTTTCCTATCTAGCACTACTGATTGACACTGACACAAATCTGGAAACAATACATTAGATTTTTCAGAAGATAAGGTAGCAGAAGGCGAGTAAGTTAACATGTATCTATTACGAAATTATTATTTAAAATCCAAAAAGAGAGATGCCAGATATTTTTGTCCTTCTCATTAGAAATACCTCACAGCAAGCTATGTCTGCTTTAGGATTAAGATTCTGAGGTCTGCCTTTTAAATTACTGGGTATCCCAAAATATGTAAACAACGCAGAATGCAAACCTCTATGAGAGTGGATCACATGCAAAAATCAGGGATTACTTTTCTCAATGCAAATAGGATTTATGTAAGTTATATAACTTATGTAAACATGTGCCCTGTAGACACTTGTGGGCAGAACATGGACGGCAATGATAAAACTGTGGCCCTGTGTGCCAGTATGGTATTTCTTATTTCATCATTAGAAGGTGATCTGGAATCCTAAGAACTTTATTTTGGGGTTTATGTGGGAGGCAGTGTTTATCTCAGTTACAGCATTCGTCTCTTTTCCTCTAAGAAACCATATTTCCTCCTGAAACACGTAGATGTGCTTTCTAACTTCATGTAATCTGCCTGATTATGTAAGAAAGCTGCCTGTACCTTCACTCTTGAACATTTCAACACATCATCTGCAATAAGGAAGCCACAGACAATGATTTATGTGACCCCTTTCATTCCCAAACGTTTTAATTCAGGAGTAAATGCTGTCACTACAGTTTATTGTCTTGAAGTTTGTTTTCCTTAGCTCATTTGGAAAGTTCTCGAGTTTTGCAGTAGTTTGTTGACTCTCTTGTTCTTCTGGCTTCTATTTCCTAGTACTCATTTAACACAGCAGCTCAGAGGTAAGGTCACTGAACACCTATACGGCTTTCTAATGCAACTGCACTGGTTACAGAGGTAACAGGTAGCTGGACCCAGCCTAGTCCTGGCCACTGGCCACCATCCTCCCTCCAGAAGTCACCTCTTGTTCTCCCAGCCTCTTCAAATGCTCTTATGTTCAATCCTTAAACCATTTCAGTGAAAACAACCGGGATTGGCAAAAAAATGCTGTTTAAGATAGCCCAGCTCACTATGACTGATATTCATTGGAAGGTCTTCACATCTGCAGCTGGCTTGTATATTTTGGGAAGTCAGTAATGTGTGCTGGCAGGGTGAAAAGTGCTACATAGCTTCCAGGTGTGGGTTCACATAAGCACAGAATCACAGCGTGGCTGAGGTTGGAAGGCACCTCTGGAGGTCATCTGATCCAACCCCTTGCTCAAGCAGGGTCACCTAGAGCAAGGTTGCCCAGAATCATGTCAAGATGGCTTTTGGATATTGCCAAGGCAGGAGACTCCACAACCTCTCTGGGCAACATGGGCCAGTGCTCAGTCACCATAATGATAAAAATGTGTTTCCTGGTGTTCAGGTAGAACCTCCTGTGTTTCAGTTTGTGCCCGTTGCTTCTGGTCCTGACACTGAAAAGAGCCTGGCCCTGTCCTCTTTGCACCCTCCCTTCAGATATTTATACACATTGATGAGATTGCCCCTGAGCCTTCTCTTCTCTAGGCTGAACAATCCCAGCTCTATCAGCCTTTCCTTATAGAAGAGCTGCTCTGGTCCCCCCTTTTGCTTAGAGATGTCTTTAGCAGCAGCGAAGGTTTGAGCCTTTGCCATTTCTTGCTCCAGACCCTTAATCATCTTAGTGGCCCTTTGCTGGCCTTTCTCTAGTATGTCCATCTCTCTCACGTACTGAGAATCCTGGAACTGGAGACAGTACTCTGATGTAGCCTCAGCGGTGCTGACTGGAGAGGAAGGATCACCTCCCTCAGCCTGCTGGCAACACTTCTCCTAATGCAGCCCAGGACAGAGTTCACCTTCTTTTCTGCAATGTGACACTGCTAGCTCATGTTCAACTTGGTGTCCACCAGGACCTCCAGGTCCTGCTCTGCAAAACTGTTTTCCAGCTGGTTAGCTCCCAGAATGTACTGGTGCACAGGAAAAACCTGGGTTGTTCCTCCCCAGGTGCAGGATTTTGCACTTTTCCTTGTTGAACTTCATGAGGTTCCTGTCAGCCCGTTTCTCCAGCCAGTTGGAGTCCCTTTGGATAGCAGCACGACCCTCTGGCACATCAGAGGTTCAAGGCAGTCATTTCTTTAGCTGGCATTGCTGGGACCAGAAGACAATCTGCAATCCCATACCTTTGCTTGTATTGTCGTTTATTCCCTGGGTGACCTCAGGTGGCTCAGTTAATTTTGCAGCCTTTGTCTGGTCTGTCTTATCTGCACTGTGCGCTCTGTAATGGAGTCTAACAAGTATGAAAATGCACACTAGTTAGGATGAGATATTCTGGCAGTTAGCATTTCTAGGGTATTCTTCTATCAAATAATAAAACTGGCCCGTTATTAAAGCAGTCAGAGGTGAAAAGGAAAGAATTTTTCCTCTTTAATTCAGTTGTTTGCAGGTCAAAGTTCATGAGACAAGGGGTGGGAAGAGGACTCAGGGGGTTGAAAGGCAGCAGAGAAGTCTTGGTGACCTGAACCAGGACTGCCACCCTACCGTCTCATCACATGTCAACAGTGGCACAAACTACAGCTTCTCCTGCACAGGTTTAATACATTGTAAGGCCCGGCCACTGTAGCCAGAGAGGTGCAGCAAATTTTGCTTGTCTCCGTGCTCACTTCCTCTGAGCACAACTCAGGCAGAACAGAGAGCCGCGGTCCCAGGATATAAAACAAAGCCGTGTCACTTCTTGTGGCACTGCCCTGAACCAATCCTTCACGCAGTGACTTTTACATTTTCCTTCCAGGCCACCAGCTGTCAGATGGTAACAATTTCCATCCACTTGCTGACGTGAGCTGGTTTTGAACTTTAATCCAGTCCATGTCTTAACTGTGGTGGCAAACACTTTTTAACTAAAAAGAGCCTTCAAAACAATTTAGAAAATAAAAAAAAGAAACCCAACCCAAAAAAAACCTAACAGCCCCCAAAAAGCCCTTGTTAGCAACACAGCTTTTATAAAAGGCTTGACAGATGTAAACAGGCTGAGCAATCACACGAAGGAAGGAAGCAGCCATTGCGTGATTGCGGGAGCTCGTTGTTGCTGTGATTGAGGCACCTGGCTATTGCTCCATACGACCACCACACAGAGGGCCAGTGCTTGCCCCAGAGAGCTTGCAGTCCGCACTCACCATGAGGCACAAGATAGATGCCGACTGACGAGGGAACACAAGGAAACAATGAAACAATGCTGGTCAGCATGAGAAGCAGTAGTCTCATCATTAAATCATCTCCATTTACTTTCCTAATATGCTAACATTTTCTGCCACACACAGATCTCTTCCTCCCAGGCAGTACTGAGTGCCTTCAACTCCCAGGGAAGTCTATAAGTATGGAGAGACGTCAGCATCATGCATGAGGTGCTTAGCATTGTGCATGGCAGAGCCTGGAGAGTCAAATCTTGGCTACTTTGCATACTCTGGCTTGGAGCAACAGTCACCTCTGTAATGGAAAATTATTATAATACAATAATACAGCTGGGAAGAATTTGCCATGTTTCTTGGACACTAACAATAGTAGTTTCTTAGTCAAATATATATGGGTAATAGTTAAAATGGTGCTCCTGCTACATTTCTGAAGAAAATGCCTTTCTTAAAAGTTAGACAGTCACAGTAGAAAGAAAAATACTGCCATTTTCCGTATGAATCTTTCCCTCCTGGGAGGTGAACAAGTCACTGCAATCTCTGGCTATTTGGGGTTGCTCCTTGCATGTCTTCCATGTGACTTAAATTTTCCTTTCCTGAGTGGCACTCGCTGCAGGGACTCATCTGGTCAGTCCATTTTCTGTGTTCTCCCTCCTGCCTGGTGGCACCCTCACAGATGTGTTGGCTTCATCTTCTACCCATGATCTGGATAGTCTCATTTTCTTGCTGGATAAATTTGGAGTGTTGAACTGTCTGGCAAATCTCAGAATTTGTAATAAATGGACTCCACTTAATACCTGGCCTTTTTCTATAGTTGTTGCCATAGTCTGTGCCTTTGGTGGATTTACAAATAATGATAGAATCATCTAGGTTGAAAGGGACTTTTAAGATCGTCAAGTCCAATAAAGCTTAATCAACTATATTAACTGTAGATTCAAAACTAAATGGTTGCAAATTAATTTGAATTACAAAGATTAGCCTTAGGAAGGAAAAATGTGGCAAACACCACAGTCTTCCGAGCTAACCGCACCTTTTGGAAATTCCCAGAGTAGCTGATTCACTGGAATGACAATTACCCCCCCTGCTTCTTTCCCCTCCCCCTCAAAGCACATTGTTTTACAGGAAACTTAATAAAACACAGTTTGTTAGCAACAGTCATTAGGACTTCACTGAGATTGCTCACGCTGATGATAATCTTTGAAAAGTAATTTTTTTTTTCATTCCAACGGGATTTCTCTGCTTATCCACACCTACCGATTGCAACGGGAACCTACCCTGAGTAAGGGCTATGAACCCATTTGTGCATCACTGACGTCACTGGGAATTTTCCCATTAGGTTCAGTGAGAGCAAAGCTTATAATATCCTGAAAAGTAATCGTAACACATTAGACACCCATTCTCTCGTTCCTTGCGCATTCAATTTCTAGCGACAACAATAGTTTCAATTCCGGGTTGCTAGGATTTATTTTTTTTAATTAAACATATAATGAGTCAAAGGATGTTGGATCCAACACTCTGAGGAAACAATGGGGACAGATCCTTCATCCTGGCTAAGTGCCTTTTGTGTCCTTCTGTGTGGCTACTTTAATTTGTACCAGAGGCTAGCCGTACACACATGCATACACATGTACACACACGAGATCCAGTAAGCCTAAAAATCAAGGAAAAAAAGAAAAATGTTTTCAACCTCTTTTAGCTTCCGATATCTAGCTTGAATTCTAACATACACACACAGCAGGGAGGAGGAAAGATTTTAATAGCTAAACAGGAAAGGAAAATAATCACTACTTAAATATTAAGTAGTAGGTAGCTTGGGGATACTAGAAAGAAAGTAGGAGGTAAGAAAGTATTTAAGAAGATGGCAACAGAGAATAGTCAACACTGTAGTGCTTTGCCTGACTGATTTAGTTATTCACAATTCACTCTCACACATCTTTGACTGTACTGACCCTTGTCCTTTCATTAGTTTCCACTCTTGAGTTACTTTCTTTCCTGCGTTTATATTCTGGCTCTGTTAAACTGATTAGTTTTCCTGGCTGTTAAACTACAATATAATACCTTGTAAACTAGTACTATACCCTATGTATTTGCCACAAATATGTAAAATACAGTAGGAAAACAATATTTTCTACAGGGAATAAAAATAGCTTTTTTAGTTCTCTGATAAAATCATATTTACATACGTCAGTCATAGTCTATCATCACTGTTAATCAAATGGCCTTTCTATCTTTGAATTAAGAAAGCAAAGAAGTTTGCCCATTTTAGGGAGAAAAGGACTTTTTTAAGGCTGGAAAAGGCTGGCAGAAACCATAGCTCAACTCAAACCACTTTTGGGAAATTCCCAGAATGCTGAATCACTGGGGTGGGCAATTACCACTCTCTTCAGCTGAACAATCAGAGATTCTAAAGAGAAGACATGTATGCATGCTTAAAGAAAGGAAATGCAGCTTTATTGTGACAATTTCTTTTGAGAACAAATCCTGAGAAATCATTTTCTGTTCATATGAGGTTTCCTTCTCTCTTAACTTCACACTCACTAGAAACATAACTAACCGCAGAGATTTCTAAAAGTGTATTATTGATCCCATACTTCCCCACACTAGAAGACTTTCTGCAAGACTTTTCATGCCCAGGACCCAGCTGCTGGTCAGGGTATTTTTTTTTTTGGATCTAACTCCCCTATCATGTAACCCCATGAGCACATACATTACTGTACTACCTGTCAAGACCCAGTAAATCCAGACATCCCAATGAAACGAATTTCTTGAAAGGTAGCAATTTTGGAGCCCAATCGTGTAGAATTATTTAAAACAATATCACGCTGAAAATCTAATATATTTTTAGTGTGTATCTACCATATGCCTTAAATAGGCAAAAGTGGTCAGTGACTTAGAGAGTGATTCCTATGAAAGATGGTTTCCCATTGCAGTGTTCCTCCACTGACGTCCTCAACAGTGGGAGAAAGTCATACCTTTGACTTGAGTTCAACAGCCCGGTCCCATGAGACAGCAAGTGCACATCGCTAATGCAGAAGCAAATGGCTAGATTTTGATGTTTTACTCAGGCCTCAAAAATTCTAATAAAGTAGGTGGACATCTCTTCACAATATTCCTCTTTCATCAGTCCGTCAGATGTTATAATTTTAATCTTCCTGTGGTCCTCCAAACCCAAGTGAGCAGGCCAAACCAACCTGAAGCAAGAAGGGTCTGCCCAGAGGACATATCCCATCTTTTGATGCTGCCCCTTGCCAAAAGATCCTTTCCTAGAGAGCGAACCTTTTTGTTAGAGGTAGCGCTTTATGGGAAATGTTTTGCAGTTTCTCAATATACGGCTATTGCTTTGGTGTGGGGATAATGAATCCCTCCAGCCCTCGCCCTTCCACATATTTGGAGCTTCATGAAATGGGGGGGATCACAGGGGAAGGTATGACACAGGACAAAGTAAAGAGGCAAATTTGGGAGAATTTCACCTTTACTCTTTCCAAACAAAACCACACCCAAGCACAGAAGATCAAGAAATTAAAGCAATATTATTTGGGCATTAATTCTTGCTTACATCTTACTTCAATTTATTTCATAGCTTTCACTGTAAATTCCTTACCCAATTTCCCTCTAATCTCCACACCTCCTAGATTAGCGGCTGTGTGCTCAGCACTTCTCTGAAGCCCTTCCCACATGCTGAGGTGCTGCTCACTGGGCGTTGGGACAACGTCAGCAGCAGGCTGCTCACCAAGAACCTCTGAGTGAGCCCATTGCACAAACCAGCAAGCTCCATTCTCAAGAGGGTGTCTGCGTGGCCTGTTGGGCCAGGGCACTTGCTTTCCTGCTGACCAAACAGAGAAAATCAAAGCCGCTTCTCACAGCACCCTTATTATTCATTGCTGCTTGGGAGCTGTCAAGAGATGCGTCTCACAGACGTGGAGGGGTTGGGAGTGTTGTGTCAGGTAATTGGCACAAGAGTTGTGACCGCAGTCCCTGTCTGGGACCAAGTGATCAGTCGGAAGGCAAACCAGGCTCTATTTCTGTCACTAAGTTTGAGGTACACTTCCACGAACTTCAGCTGACTGACAGGATCTGGTTCAGAGACTCTCGACCATGCTGCCCTTCAGCTGAGAGAGAGACTCCGGCACCTTCAGAGTGTGGTCCACCTCTCCCAGCCTAAGACAGGTGTCTCATGCAGAAAGGATCAATCTTTCTTCAGAGGTACTCATTTCTCTCTGTTTATTGGAGAGAGAGAGGCTGGACAACCTGTTTAGATTATGTATCTACACACCTAGGTAAACTCAGAGAAGAGTCCCACCTTCTCAGACTCATGCTGCAGTTGTATTAGCACCAGTGTGGGTGCAGCTTAGAATGAAAACAGAGGTGGTGTGGGTTTGGGTTTTTTGTTNTGAAAGAACCAGTATTGCAGTAAGACACTTCAACGTGTGGTAATGCAATGAGATAGCCCCACGCCTAGTCGACTGAAAGGCCTTGGCATTTAGCCCAGTGACTGGCAACATCCCTTAGGTGTGGTGATATCTCTCAGTATCGCCCCACCCTGACATGTCTAGCATTTCATTAACGCAAGCATTAAGGTCCAGTTCTACTACCCTTACTCACAATGAGTAAGGATGGCGGGATCTAGGTCTAAGTGAATGAATATTGCCATAACGAGGCCGTATGTGTAACCTTATTATGCCAGTGAAAACTCCACAACCAGAGCTTTGAGAATAAGGAACTAATTGGCTTGAAACTGTTTCAGTCTAATAACCTCTTACCAGAAGCTCAACAGTGCATTAGGGTTTATACCCGGGGTTGGTTAGATTAGTTTCAATTTCAGGTAGTGGGTATCTATCCAATTACTCTCCTCCTCGCTCGGGGTAGAGCACATGGCATTCCTTCTGCCACTTGATATGCTAAGCAGCATGTGAGTTGGCAAGTTGGGCTGAAAAGCAAATTAGCATTATGCAAACTGCAGGATTCTGGCACTTACATTAGGATCAGTGATCTGGCAAGAAATCCTGCCAAGCTACCAAGCCTTCCTGAGCCCAGAGAGAGCTGCAAACCCTAATCCAAGAGACCAGCTGACAACAACAAAACAAAACAAAAAAGAGGTTGTGGGGGAGGGGGAGAGGGAACGAATTCTTAATTGTCTGGGAGGGTGCTGGTGGGAGTATGGAGGTGGGTTTCCTATTGAGACCGAACTCTTGTATTGCTGTGAAGAGAGAAAGATAAAGAAAGACAGAAAGGTGAGAGAGACAGAAAAATGAGAGAGAAACAGAGAAAGATGGTGAGAAAGAGAGATAAAGGTAAAGGAAGGGAAGGAAAAAAGAGGAAAAGGACAGGAAGGAAGAAAGGAAGAAAAAAGGAAGGAAGGAGGGAAGGAGGGAAGAAAGGAAAGAAGGAAGGTAGGAAGGAAAGAAAGAAGGAAGGAAGGATCATGACTGACCCACAGCTGGCGGTGTTGGTACCCCATCTGCTTGTGGCTGCCTGTCTGGTGGCATTGCTGCCTGGCAGTGGGGCAGCAGAGCAAAAAGAACTAAACCCATTTTGCCACAAAGATGCCCTCAGTTCGTGGGCTCGTCTCTGTGATGGACCAGCCAGGGCACAGGTTTTCATCCCCTTCTGCTGACTCTCTGAAGACTTGGGCAGCTGCTGCGAGAGCGACAGACGACAGCAGGGCAGTAATACCTTAAAGCAGTTCAGCCGGATTCACCAGAATTCATCTGTCTTAGTTTAGGTTTCTTTTAAGCCATCCCCAGGTAAAGATTATTTTTTTCAGGTGTTGGAATAGGCTATTCTTGTTATTTTTGTCTAGTCTATGAAGGCAGGATAAGGCCTACAATCCTTACATTTTAGTTTGGATGGAAGGGAGAGGGAAACTAGAAGAAAGTGTACAATAGTACCTAAGCCTCAGTGAAAACCAAAGGGAGCTGTGCACTCAACTGTGACTGTGCGCCTTAGAAATCATTTCTGTATTACAGCTTTACCAGGTATGTTTCTGTAAAGCTTCAGCCACAGATAACACCCGCCTGTTTGCACTAACACTGTACACATACGGCAAAAAGACTATGTATGGACCCTCAAAGCCTGTCACAGTTCTTGTATAGTAAAATATACCTAACCATGTTAGGGTCAGATAGGATTTAGTAGCAGTTTTATGCCATCAGTTGCAAGAGATTGTGCTCTAATTACACAAATGCATGTTGCATTACGAAGGAATATCTATATTCTTTTAATAAAGATGGCTTTTTTTTTTTTGATGGCAAGAGACATGATCTAGCTGTATAAGCAGTTCTAAAATATTTGGTTATGATTCTTCTCATTAATGGGGAAAGTACAGCAAATTTTCTAGCTTTGCTGAGAGTAAAGCATAGTCTGAGAAAGATGTTTCTAAATCACAAGATGATCAAACACAGCAAAGTAACAGAAATAGGGGTCTCTTTACTGGAGTTTTTTATCAAGCTTGTGCACTGTAGGATTGTATATATTTGACCTTTAAGAACTGTGGGCTTTCACCTAGCTCATGGTTTCGTCAGTGTAAAGGCTGTGGAGGGAAGGCAATGAGTTGAGCCCTCTGATCCCCTGCCTCTTAATGGCCATCAAAGTTCACTAGTTATCTCTACACTGAGCTCTATAAACTGTGCTTTTCCCTCTTGACCAATCCAAAGTGCTTTGTTTTCAGTATTTGTTTCGCAAATGTTTCAGTTCAGTGCTTTAAAATTAGAACATGAGACACAGCTTTTCAGCCTGTGGGTATTATGGAGGCCTGGCCCAGGTGCTGTGAACCCAATAGGCAGAACATACCAGCCCTTTGGGGGTTTTGTGTGGAAGTCATTAAACCAAGGCAGCAGGATTGGTCCATTTTCTTCACAAAATTTATAGTAGGTTTCATTAATTTCCTCTGGACATTCATTAGAATGGGAAGAAACCAAGTCAAGTTCTGGATTTCCATTTCTTATGAAACAACTGTGCTTGCTTTTATTTTAGTTGGTTACTTGGTAATGAAGTACACACAGTTCTGCATCTGCTACTCCAGACTCTTTGAAGTAAACTCACAGAGAAGCTCTAGTTTTAGGCAGACTTTTCTGCTCTATCTCCTTTTCTCTGATGGTAGGGCTCCCTAAACAGCATCCAGAAAGTAGGGACTAGCTTTTGATTGCTCTGCCTTTGGTTTCCTGATCAGAACCCCAAACTGGGATCACAGGAAATAAGGTGCACCATTCCACAGCTGCTTGGCTGCCGCAGTACCACTGGAAGAAAGTTGAAGGTTTTATTACCTGTATCTAGGTCACAAGGTCAAAACTAATTATGCTGAGAGGGGAGGTAACCCAAGTGCCTCTGAATAATATGATTTCATGATGGCAGGCAATCTTCCAGATTGCATTTAGTTTCTTAAGAAATCCTGGTTGGCATTCAGCTATATGTTTCTACACCTACTCCTTACAGCAAAGCAAGTTGTATTTAAAGGTTTTGAAAAGATGTAATCCTTCTCATCCAGGTGAAACAACATAGCATCTTCATTTGGCTTTCTCCATTACTAAAAAGGATCTACAAGCTGGGCAACACAAGTTTGGGTTTTGACCACCTCTGCCTCTGACCTTTCAGGAGACTACAGGCGAGCTGATTCTCTACTCTGTGTCTCTGTTTCCTCTACCACACACTGGTTTCTCTATTTACATCATAACCTCTTTGTGCACTGAAATTGTCTAGCACAATGGGGCCCTCAGTGGGAACCTCAAGGTATTTCCATCTTAAGAATAACAAACAACAGAAAGGAAGAAGAACAAAAGAAGAAGAAACACCACGAATACAAGAATAGGTCCAAACCTCATCAGACCAAAGAATTTCAGAATTTGGGGCTTCTCAAAACTGGAAACAGAAGCAAATGGGAGAGTCCAACACTGCCTTTTATCTAGAGCTGTGATGTGTATCTACAAAGAATCATTGCATGGATTGTACGCATTGGTCCTTTTGCTAGAACATACCAAGTGACAGTACGGCAAAATCCTAGAAATGATACCATGTCTAGCATCACCACAACTACACAGTACTTTACGTTTTGCTTTGCAGTCTTCTTCACAATATTAATATTTAAAAAATCCACTTAGAAGCTTTTACTCCCTTCCTACAAATGATTTATTTTGTTTTCTTGGAACAATAGGTCACATTGTTTTTCTCCTTCGGAGCTTTCACTTTGATGTGTCGGCTTTGACTGCTAGAGGAAATGTTGTGGACCAGAAAAGGAGCCTTGCTGTGGTCCAACTTCACTGTAAACAGCAGGTGCAGCAGCTGCTGCAGGAAAGCCGCTCGTTTTCCTGCTCCTTTTCAGGGATGAAAGAAGGGGATGTAGCAACTTATTTTTCTGGAAAATCTGAGACATAGGAAACAAAAATAAAGACACAGTTTGAAGTGTTTCCTTTATTTGTCAAAAGTCTCGACATGCAAAATAACGAACATGCAAATACCATACTTGAATATGTAAATACTGCATGCAAGTATGCAAATATTGCCCCTGGATATGATAGTCTTGGTGGAATCTATAAATCTGAGCATATTAGGCCAAACACTCAGCTGAGCTATAATTTGAACTGCCTCTTTAGCAGAGCCAAACCAATTTCCACCAATAGTTCTGTAGCAGCCTCTGACAGTGGCATGCAGAAGTATACCAGTAATTCCTCTTCTACACCAATTGAAAGGAAAGGATGTAGAAGAAACTGTGCTTGCAAATATGAGTGCTTCCCATGTTCAGAACATACTGTTAATTAATAAGCACTTAATTGTATGTGTTCCTCATAAAGATGCCCAGGGGCACACTGTAAAGTGTGTGTGCAATTCCCTGTGTCTTCATACTGCCCCTTGCTCTGAAGCCACAGGAAACCATTCTCCTTGTGCTCTGGACAGGATGGGCTATGGCTTGCCACGCTTCTCGCAAGTCCACAGCACTCCACTTTCAAAGAAGATCTACCTAAAGCACAAGGTCTTCCAGAACTTGTAAGGCAGTGTCAAACTTCTGTGTTGTTCTGTCATTTCCAACAGTTGAGTTTAGCAGCAGAGTTGGTCTTTAAGAAATCAGTCAGTCACTGCCAGCAGAGGTACTTTGAGTCAAAGGCATTTAACTTCTGTGCCCATAACTATGGAAAGCATGAGAAAATTTTGTGTAGGAGCTCATACGTGAGTTCTGCTACAATCCTGCTCCAAAAAATCTTGTACCTCCTTCATGAAAACAGTTTTACAAACAACGCAACTGGGATTTAAGTGCATCTGTGCTGAATATCATCTTGCTCACCTATGCTAGAGGAAGCAGAGCAGTATTTCTGTAAATAACTTCATCCCTTGCTGGTAAGTGCTGTCACTTACAGAATATGTAGTAAAGAGGTGTCGTGGTTCAGGCCAAACTGGCCACTGGGGACATGGGGCACCCCAGATGGGACCAACAGGAGCTCACCCCCACCTCTCTTCAAAGAGAGAGGCAGAGGAGGGAAAAGGAGACTTATGAGTTTAGAAGGAACTAAGCTACTTTAATGAAATACTAATAATAAAATAAAAAGAAAATAATGAAATATATACAAAACCATATCAAGCTCCCAGGATGCCGATCACGTCACCGGCTGGCACTGGGGAAGTCCCAGACTGGACTCAGTGATGGACGGGAACTGGATTCTGGATAGGGATTCAGGATCGAGATCAAAGGCAGACAGACAGACAGAGTCCTCCTCAGACACCAGCCATTGAAGAAAGAGGGCTGACCCTTTGATCCCTCAACTTTTGTACTGAGCATGAGACAGATGGGATGGAATACCTTGCTGGTCAGTTTTGGGTCACCTGTCCTGTCCACTCCTCCCCGCAGGTGCAACCACTCTTCACTTTTCCGCTTCCGACCCTCCAATGGGGCAAATAACAAAGTTGGTGTGGCCTTGGGTGTTATGGCAATAAGTATAAGCAAGAGCCTCTCCGCATACCATTCCTTGGCATCAGCTATAAACACAGGTCTTATCACTCTGAGAGCAAACAGTTTCTGCACAATATGCTGTTAATTTCAGTAGTTAGAAGAGTCCCAGCTAAGAAGCAAAGTTTCTGAAACAAAATTGGTCCTGTTTTACCTCACACCAGGACAAGAGGAAATGGGCAGTCATCTCTACAGTATTTAACAGGTATTTGGCAGGGATGTTAAAACTATGGTGCTTCTCTGTTACATCAGGTAAAGCACTGAAGCCACAGAGAACAAAGTGGGGATGGAAATGCTATGTGACAGTCACACAGACCCTCCTTCTTGCACTCTTTCCCTCTGCCCTGGACAGCCGAAATCCCGGCTCCATCAGACATACCAAGAGTACATTTTAAACAGGAACGTTAATCCTGCTCAGAGCAGGATTAGCTGCCCCTGAAGCCTCTGAATGCCAACCAGATGTTGCTATGTAGCTGGCAAAATGCCCAAAGCAGCTTTTGAATTCCTTTTTCTCTTTTAAGATGGAGGTCCCTTTTACCGGTAAGCAATATGCTCTGGCAATCTCAAGGGATTAGAGCCATCACAGTAGATGGCTCATTTTCACCCACTTGTAGTCCACCAATGCCAATCAAAAGACTCTCAGGCTATATCTGTATTAATACACTAAGGAGGTGTGCTGGCACAGGACTATCCCACATATTTTTAGCATACTTCACAGTCTGATTCTGGCTCTCCCTGACACTGTCCAGGCAGCATTCAGGGGTCGGACCCATGGGTTGTCACTCCCAATGGCAATTTGGTTGTGGCCACCCTGCTCTGGAAGAAGAAGAAAGCTGAGCAATATGGACGTAAGCTGTGCCATACTACTTGGCATCGGAGCCAGAGAATAGTCCTTGGTTTATCTTATTTACTACAGCAGATGTAGCCTGGTTGCTTTCAGTGAGCATTGGATTATACATAGAAATAGTTATACGATAGATTTTAACTATTAAAGACTCCCAGGCCAGAAAATTGTTTAAATTGGCGCTAATTAAATACCAAAAAGAGTATGCTGTGCTCTGTGCCTATACCAATGTATATATAATCTCTTGAGACCTTGTATCTCCAAAGGAATGCCTGTGGCATTGGAAGCATAACCAAATGACATTTCCTAAGTAACAGATCAATTTCCCCCACCTTCCAGGCCTCTTTGTGTGGTAAAAGGAAATGCATCTCAAAAGCAGATTTTGAAATGGAACTTGGTGGTAGATGATTTTTTGCCGGGTAGTTTTTCTTGTCAAATGACTTAGATATGATCTTGTAGTCATCTCAGTACTTTAGCCTCTTCTAAACAAACTATTTTACAGCACGCTTCTGGCTGAACTTAGGCCATCTAAGCACAGGTTACATGTGACAGGAAAAAGGCAGGTTTCCCCCATTTAACCGCGTAAACAAAGAGCCATATTTCTTAACTAATTACCACAGACCTCACCTTATTTTCCCAGGCTCTCTCAATCACTCAGCATACCCTCTTCTATCTTCTTTTATTTCTCCACCTATCACTCATTTATCCATGACTCGCAGTCTTTTCCATCCTTTCCAAATTGCTGCTTTTTGCTGACACAGCAGCCTACTTAGATAATGAAAATCAAATTGCCGTAATAAGATAATGCCATGCTTTTCACTAAGAACAAATAGAAGCAGAACTTAGAAGAAATCTGGAGGATTAGGAGCAGGGACATTATTATTGGTTAACTCCAAATGCCTGAGACAATCTGCCAAATCTTCTGAGTGTTCCTCACGTGGTTAAATTATCCAGAGATACTTTGTGCTCAAAGTTAGTAGAGTAGCCTCAGGTAAAGAAGTGTCTTTCAGCACATATAGAAAAAGCCCTGAAGAGCTCTTGATGTAAGGAGAGAGTGTTGAAACACATAGCTTGGGCCAAAGAATGTATCTGTAAAACAGAAACAAATCTAATAATAATTCTATATCTACGATACTTGGAGAAGTTTTTACGGCATTATTTTAGGTGTCTTTAAACCACTGATTTGTAGTGAAGGATCATAAATATCTGGAGGGGGTATCTGAAGTCCTGCAGTAACCAAGTACAGACTTTAGAAATCCTTAGCAGTTGTTCAAATTCCTTTGTAGGGCTGGATAGCAGCTCTTGATATGAAGTGGTGTTATCTTTGACTGCTTATGTACCTCTTGTCTATACTTAGTGTGTTCAAGGCTGCAGATGATCCTCCCTCTCAGACACGTTAAGAACCCTGGCTGTATTCAGGCTCTTGTGGAGCTTTCAAAGCTTTCAATTCTCCTACCATTTGCAGAAGTAAATCTATGCCGCTGAATTACAGAGGTGATTTCCCATTCTGACTGGTCACCAAGCAAGACTGATGAGAAATGTCTGTCCAGGGTCACACTTCAATATTCTCACTGATTTTGCACACATTACTCAAACTTGCACTGTTTTCAGTGTTGCTGGTGCTTTTGTGTCAGGCAATGAAGATACGGTTGCTGACTGAAGTGCAATACCGTACATACTATTCCAGTACACAGTGGCTTTTGTCTTTTCTAGGCACGCAGACTTGTTCTCAGACCACTTATCACGTTGAATAGAAATAAGACTAGAAATCTAGACTAGAAATAAGAATAGAAGTCATGTCCCTAGAAATAAGACATGATTGTATTCAGACCTCTTACTGAAGGGGTGTTATTTATATCACCTCAGTTTAAATATCTCAAAGTGAGTTGCTTACTCTAACACTAGTCGTGTAATAGTCAATGGGAAGAGAGAAGAGCCTCCAGGGGGCAATTCACCCCAATTATTTTAGATCTTGATCTTAGGGTGGGACTATAAAAGCAGTCTGGATAATGACCTCTGATTTAGACAGCTAGAGATGTCTAAAGTTGGACAGGTGACTCCTATCCTAAGCAGATATCTGGAAGATAGCTGGAATGACTCATCCTCCAGGTGGAAGGATTAACCCTGAGACTACTTTTCTCTGTTGGCCAGGCTGGAGAGGCCTGCATGTTATTTGTCTCATGAACTTAGACTCCATGGAGGCACAGCTGATACAGGGCTTTTAGGGTAAATCATATTCTCACCTTCAACCACTCTGGAGGGCTCCACCCACAGTAAAGACACATAGTCTGGAAAGGTAGCATAAGAAAACATGTCCAAGCCTCCCTCAACAACCCAGCAAACAGGAGGTCTCTCAAGGCTGTGATTATACAAAGATAGTTTGCAAGGTGAGAAACAGGTCAGAGGAGGGGCAAGGGCATTTTTCTGCTAAAGAAATGTATACGCTATTGTCCCAGAAAGCAGGCACAGGAGTGTGGTGAGCAATTATTATCTCCCAGGTTTTGTCCACTGATCTGGGAAACCCTTCTCCAGCAGTTTCAGTAGGAAGACTTATAACTCAGCCCAGCTACTCTGATATGCCTATTAATCCAAGAATATTTTCCTTGCCATAAAGGGAATCCTAACATGCCCAAAAGGGTAATCCTCTGTCTGCTTCAAATGTGAGTGTATCTGTGAATAGGAGGCAGACAGTGTTAATTTTGTAGAGCATACTTTTTCAATGAAATTATTTTAAATCATTTCATCAATGTGGGGTCTGGTTTTCACTTTCTAATACACATTTCTAGTAAGATACAAACCTCAGTGAAGTCTCTCCCTTCCCCCTACCAGCTAAAAGGGTTGACTATTTTACATCAAATACACCTAATATAACTAACTCTGTTACTCATGCTTATGTGATGAAAAACAAATTGGAACCACAGACGCGTATGAGAAACATATTTGGGGACTCCACAATATCTCAATCCCTTTAAGAACAGGAGAGTTTTGTAGCTTTAGCACAGGACTTCCCAAATGCTGGGGATGGAATACAGGCCACACAACCTGCTAGGTTTGCAGGGGAACAATGTAAAGCTGGGAAAACTACAAATGTATGGGGGAAAATGCTCACAGAATCATGAAGGAACTGCTGGAGCAAAACGAGACCTCTCCTCTGACTCTGAGGTTGGCTCTCTCGGGTCTCCTTCCTCTGGATGACTCTGTTTCTTTTCACCAACAGAAAATTCTGTCTATCCACTTTCCATGTGCTGCTTTAAGTGCATTACAAGGCAACAGAAATCAGAAAAGGTCCCCATGGTACGTGATGGATTTCAGAATTCTCGCAGCTGTCACCAGCCAAAGACTGCTTTACAGATTAAGAAAGAAAAGCAAGCTATTAAAAAAAAGAAGAATGTTATGGCTAGGGTCAAAAGTCTGAAATCAGTATCACCCACCTCTGTGGCCCTCATCCTGTGCAGACTTATGCACATGCTTCACTTCTCATACTGTGGGTGCTCCCATTCGCTGTCACGCACAAAGAAAAGCACATGAATCAGTGTTTGCAGGGTCCAAGTCAATTGTTTGTAAAATGAAAGTTCTAGTGAAGTCTCATCAAAAACCTTATGACTCATCTAGCATATTCACTAAATAAATATTGTATAAAATGTAGTCAATATTGGAGGCTGGTATCATGAACTCTCACACAGACCAAAGCCCTGCCTAAGCCCTCGCATACATTTTTCTAGCCTGTGGCTGCCTCTTGCAGCCTCTCCACCCTGTCTGGAGCCCTCTCCCCAAGCCAGGGTGTCAGCAATGGTTCCCTGCTAAAAGCATAGTCCTGTGAGAGCTAAGTATTCACAGTACAGTTCAAAATTTACACTGGTGTAATGATTTTTTCCCCAAGCAGAAGGAAAGGCTAAGTTTTAAAAACTGATATATATTGTGAACCAATGCAGTGAGCTTTATACATGCCTTGGTTACTTAATTAAAAGCCTCTAAAAATAGGCATTTGTAGCTCAGAAGTACCACATTAGAATTACAGAAGGGCAGGGGAACGACATGCCTCAGGTGAGCTCCTTTGCTGATTAAATCTGTATGTTTGAGTTTACACGTATTTAAGTATCAGCAGCACTGCTCTGATTAGAGCCTTTGTGGGTGTTTTACATTACCACACTGATGGCAGCATAGAGCTTAGACAAATGTCAACAATAAGCAAGAATTCTAATCAAAACCTGAGAAAATACTTGAAACCCAAATCCATTTTTCTTTTCTTTTGTTCAAAAATGCAATCACCTACTACATTATCACTTTCCGAATAACAAAAGAAATCATCAGTCTATAAAAATTTGCATCTTAAAAAGCTGGTTAGTAGCACTACTATACCTATAAACAAGCTTTAAGGTGGGCTCCTTTATGAATTAAGTTTAAAAATGTGTCTTTTTTTTTTTTTTTCCAAAATAAGAAGACTAAAACATTCTGGGTGAAACCCTGGCCTTTTGAAGCCACTAGCAAAATTCACATCGATCACAGCAGGTACAGGATTCCATTCCACGTACTGCCCATATGCCTAGATTTTAATAACATTTTTTAGTTTTACCAGTAAGGCAAAGACATAGTGGTTTCATATCAAATGACTCCTCCACCATGCTAAATTGGTACCAAGCCACCAGAGCTGAAGAGCAGCCAAGAGGCTTCCACGTCTACGGTGTCTGCCGAAACGTACTGGTGACTGTTTGACAGCTTCACCTATTTGGATCCTTGCAAAGCTTGGTGTGACCTAGCGCTCCTAGCTCTGCTTCTCATCATCAGCTGGTATTTCTCATCACAATAAGTTTAGAACACTGTGTGGCATTAAAATTTGAACAAATACCCCACAGTAAGTATTGAATTTATGAAACCATATGTCTTATTGTAATGAAGACAACTATTCACATCATGAAATCATTACCTGTCCTTGAAAAAGAGATCGGCTTTATGTACACGTATATACATATATATTTGTCATACATATATTTTTACTTATTTCTTAGCCTTATTTAATTTTTGCACATCCAGGATTCTGTCATGGCTTTTTGCAGTTATAAAGCATATTTCTTTCCATCATGCTTCTTTTACAATAAAAGTTCAGTCTCTGCCCAGATTTTTGCTGGTAAGAATGCCAGTTGTCTAAGAAAAAGTCTTAAAACACAAAGAATGGGAGTTTTACTGCTCTCAGTCCAAGAAAGCCCAAACTAAGACTTGCCTGAGATAAAAAGTACAAGTTATGGCACTATAAAATCATTAATGACAAGGGATACAATTTTTCTAAACGAAACAAACATTATCTACATCAAACCGTTCATGATTACGTAATTTAGTGACATATAATACACAATAATTCCGTAGGGGAAAACCACACAAATATTATTCATTAAGTATATCGTAAAATTACCAATGTAATAAAGAACAATTGGAAAAGGTAAGTGAGATTGAAAGCTATGCCTGCATTGAAGGTGGAGTTGCAATGTCTGTTAGACAGCATACTGGAGAAATCAAAAAGGGAAGGAGGCAGAAGACATTCTGCACACGGAGAGCAGAAGAATTGGGACACAGGAGGGAACTGAGACCTCCGGATCCTCTCACATGTCATCATAAGGCTATACCTCCTCAGACCTCCTCTCTAGCACCTTCCTGAGAAAGCAGCTTACCGGCATGAAGGGCAGCTGCAAGGAATCAGAGAGGAGAGGCGTGCCTGAGCTTTTCAAGCTGCAGTGGTGCGGTTCCCAGTACATTTGCTGGAACTGTGCGCTGCAGCTCGCCCTGTGGAATGCGGCCAGGGGGGCTGGCTTGGTGTCTTGTCTGCAGTTGCTTCAGAAACAACTAATTTAATAGTAATGATGATAATAGTATATCTGAACAGGACAGAGGTTAATTTAATTCTGTGAAGAGGGATATACCTTAGCACAATGAAACCATTATGAGAACCAGTTTTCCCCCAAATCAAGATAAGAGCAGACTGGAATGAGAATCTTGCAGCCACATGGGTAGGGAAAACAGTCCACTAAAAATGTGAGAATGGGAGGTAACATGGCCCTTTCATCTCCCAGCCACTAATTATGCACAACTATAGACCCAGGCCAGTTTTCACTGCAGGCAATGAAAAGTATCCTATTAACTTCAGTGGCCTTGGAGCAGAACTCTTGGAGCAAAGGGATCCACGTGACAGCTTGAATCTGTTGGTGACTCTACCATTTACCGGGGTGAGGTTTAATGTTTTGAACCCACAACTGAGACAAAGATTTTCGATCAGAGAGAGGAAAGGAAGTAGACTGAGCTTTTCTCAGTTGGAAGCTATTCCTCACATACAGAAGCAGTAAAAAGTGAAATAAAAGGGCTGTGAAGGAAGGAGAGGAAAGACTCAGGTATTATATACCTGAGTTGTGATTGCTTTGTGCTGGAACCTTTTTTAACACGTTACACAGTGCTTTCAGAAGGATGCAGATATGTGATAAAACAGATGCAGCAGATGCAGGAAGTATAGCACTTCTCGCAGGACAGACTTTTGGGGGTAATTCAGTTTATTAATGGCATGTATTATGGAATAACAAGTTGCAGATGATCATTAAAACTTATCCTTAACAGACATTCCTTGTGTATTCATCTTTTGTTGTTTCCATAGCAGAGATGAGAGAAATTTGTGTAGCCTGAGACTTTTGAGTTCCCAGGGCTCACATTTGCATTTTTGACTTGTGATTTAAAAGCAAGGATTATTTTTAAGAACGGTTTAATTAAGAAATAATAATGAAAGAATTCTGTCACAAGAAAAGCTTGTGATGTGATATATTCCAAGGACAGATTTGGCTCTAGGAATCTCATCCTCTTCTTCCCCTCATTTTCGCAACAGCTCTAGCAAAAGCAATGGCAAATTTCCACTCCATTAGAGATTCATTGCAAACCCTGCAGCTTTTAATCTTTGCTTTCTAGTCCATCCAGCCTCAGCGCTGGTGATTTAGGAGGTGATCCAATGGCTCTTCTGGTGAGCTCACTTGCTGCTTCTGATCCCATCAGGAAGCTCCATAGTGCTTGCAACCAGAGACAGCCAGAGTTTAGATAAAAGCCTACCAGGGGAGCAGCAGTAGCTGCAGTATGGTATAAAAAGGCAATACTTTATTCCCAATCTGTGCGCAATGCGGTCAGGATCAGGGAACATATGCCATGATCAGTGAAAGGACAAACCTGTGTATGAGATGTATAAAGGGAGAGATAAATGCTGTGAATCTGCAAGCAGAAGAAAAATCCTGTCCATGTTCTGGAACAAAGGCACAAATGACCACAAGGTGAACAAGTCTATATGAGTTAAACTTAATGTCTCTGAATCCTGGATGATGGCCTTTGGTGATGCCTACGCAAAACTCCAGAGTGGAGTTTAAAATGACAGGAGAGTTAGCAAATAAGTGAGGAATTCATTTGGGAAGGAGGGAGAGAGACAGATCATTATATTTCCTTTTCTGTCAGACTTATCAGCAGCTGACTCTGAAGTCACACGCTGTGTCTCAAAGGACAAGTTACATTTCCAGCCAAAGTTTACAGAAAACATTCTTATGTACAGAGTGAAAAATATTGCCTAGGGGGATTTTGGATTTACTGTCACTGAGAGCTTTTAAGAGTAGCTTAGACTTTTTAAAGACTAGATTAGACAAATGTCCGTCCAGACTAGCTTATGTTGTGGGTGTACTTTGATCAGGACAAACTAAGCTACTAATGTGGTCTTCAGACCACTTGGGGTCTCTTGCAGGCCTGTTCTTCAATTATCCTGTGGCATGCAAGTGCTGTGCAGGACAAGATGATGTAGGTCCAGATAGAACTGGGGAGGTGGCATTTGTAAAGAGAATAAACATGATGGAGGGTTGATACACTAGCTGAATGCCATGTAGTTAATGCCATGTGTGTGTCACCAAGTCCACTGCTGGTAACATTCAGTGCCAGCCATCCCTGATGCTAACAAATGAAATGTGTGCGGCCAAGGAGGTGGCTTTGCAGACAGAGTAAACAACAACAACAAATGTGATCGAGGCAAAATGTAAATATAACGGTAACCACTGTCAGTGCCATACTGCATATGTGACAGATGTGAAACACTATAAGTGCTAAATGTACCCAAAATAAAAAGACACAGATGTCCTGACAGCAGGCAATCTGTGTGTTTCTTCTCTGTGCCAATTCCATATAGCACTTTGTAGTCCCCAGCTGTGAGCCCACACAGATAGCTCCAGACTCAAAAGTTAAAACTTAATCAGCCCCAAGCTTCTGTGCCCCAACAGGCAGCAGTGACGTCACTCTGAGTGCCAGTGCCCGCTGGCACGGCATTCACGGGTTGCTGTGACTTGGGGCTGCTTGACCCAGAAGAGAGGAAAGGACAAAAATGCAAAGCAATCTCAACGAGCAATCAAAAGACATGTTGCTGATCATGCTACAGAATGTGATGGGCAACGCATCCATCAGAGAAGATGAGAGGAGGCCAGGCACTGCAACAATGTGAACAATTCCTTTATCAGCTCAGTCATCACCTGGCAAAACACCAGTGTAGGGGTAAAACGTAATCTATTAATTAGTGCCCTTCTCACGGTGTCGGGCACATTTGACAAAGAGGTCCATACCAGTACGGACCATGCACTACAACATCCAGCCTGGTTAACTGGAAGCAGGGTCATAAGCCTTTTTTTCAGTACTCACTACAGATAAATATTTGCCTTTACAGATGAAAGGAAATAAAGCAGGGAATACTGCCTAAACAGTGTGTGCCATGCCAAACGGTTATCTGCTTGCAAATCAACTGTCCAGGACATCAGAGCAACCAACACTTCTGCATAATCAGGAGGGGAGGAAACCAAATGAAATGTGTGGTGGTTACAGGCTTCCTTGGGTTTAGCTAACGGTATCTCAACACAAAAGTGTAGCAGTCAGGTATCTGAACAAAAGAAGAAAGTCACAACTGCAGGCAAGGCCTCAGCCACCATGAGACCATTTGATCTACAAAGATGCAGTGGGGTGCTGCATATCCCATATTTACAAGATGGTGTACCCAAATGTAGTTGATTAGTATTACAGGCCACAGCACCATGTGTAACAAAAAGGAGTTTGAAGCCTTCTGTGCCTTCAAAGGCAGAGAGGGCACAATCCAATTAATACCAGGTGACAAAGGCCTACACATAAACAGCATAAACATCCTGACAGACATTGGAAATGAACCATTGTCCCACAGAGCCTTGAACTATTGGCACCCAGAGCCAGGAAAGCGCTGGCAAGGAAAAGTTGATTTCCAAATGTGAGAGTGCTCTTGGTGAAGACCACTGCCCAGCACACACATGGAAACAGCCAGGGCCCCAAGGAATAGTCAAAAATGGGCAGCTGATAAAGAGATATGTGAAAAAGCTGTGTGAATATGGTGTTACTGTCACCCAATACAGCATGTAACCACTCTGGTATGTGGTTTATATAGCACTCACGCATAGTACTCATGTAGTATTCCAGTCCTATGCGTGCTGCTCCAGCAGTACCACACATGCACACAATACCACAATCAAAAACACATCTTCCTGGCAAATTTTGACAACCTATATACCATGTATTGCAACCACCCGCACACATATGACGTGATGATAACAGCTGCCATTGCATCACTAGCAAATACTTCAATGGACCAGCACACATTTTCTCAGAGAGAGAGAATCTTCACACAGTCTCTGAACAACCTACAAGCAGATGGCAAACTGTGCACATGAGGAAAAGCTTGATGAAGCGCCCAACACAAAGGCAGTACAAGCAAATATGCTGATGATGAATCTGGCTAATTGAATGTTTCATGAAGTAAACACATCAGTAAAAGCTATCCCACCCATTAAAAACAGGCTGCATGGCAAAGAGATTCAGAGCACTTAATAGTTGGTGGGTTGCCACTTGTGAACATTGCTGGTGGGCAGTCCAGTCCAGGACACGCTGTAAATATTGCCACTGGTAGAAAACCATGGCCCAGCACAACACATAGCACATAGCATTCTTCCTTCCTTCTTTACAGGCCTCTTGGATGGGACTGGGGAAAGAAAAACTTGCCATATCACGAACAGATGTAGCTCAGAGGAAGTCTTGATATGCTGAAAATGGGTTCCACTATTCTGACAAATATATTGGTCCTAGGTGTGATGATTTTGGTCATAAACTGCACAGGACTAAGGTCTCAGGGTTTTTTCACCCAGAAACCAAGCAAATGACTGAAACAACCCTAGAATATTTAACAAAGACAGATAAGAAGTTTGAGTTAAAATAATTGCCTTATGAGGGAGGGGCTGAGCTAGAAGCCAGAGGTGACTGCAAGAGAACTCGTGTGGGTACAAGAATTTCCAGCTAGTTTGATAACTGCCCGTGGTGTGTGCGTAGGGGAAGTTCGGTCTGTGTTTTGCTGTACGGTACTCCGTACATACAGTCACAACGGTGCTGCCACAGGCCAACCTGTGCTTGCAGCAAGGCTTTCATCTCATCCCGCAATCATTTCTGTTCTTACATGCCAGGCAGCAGAGCCGCACACCTGTCTTTACTTAGCTGGCTGCATTCTTTCTCATTTCTCCAGAACGCGTCCTAATCTACAGAAGATTTAGCTTGTGCGTGTTGCCTGGACAGCAATGCTCTGAGCATTTTCATGTTGTGCTTAGCACAGAAATTCCAGGAATCTGGCATTTCTGTGCCAGGTTGTGCTGCATTGTAGACTGTGAGGAGTGGTGTCTCACAGGGCCCACGTGACACCCGTGGGACCCCTGGAGCCAGAAAGCTCCATGTCTCCTCCAGAGCACCCCTCCATCTCTTTTGGCATGGGCTTTTTCACAAGCCTGAGTGAGTCCGGCCACTGGCACACCACTCGCCCTGCAGCTGCGACAGGCAGGGCAGCAGTGAGCGAGATGAAGTGGGGTGCAAAGCTGTCCCCACCAGCTGTGCCCCACGAACATGGCCAGGCAGGGACAGGTTCCCATTGGCGGTGGTGTGCGGATGGCGGGTGGTGTTAACGAGCCCGGCTGTGCCGTGTGTGCAGCTCTTCTGGAATTCTGCTCAGAAACACCATGAGAAACTCAGAGCATGTACTATTTACACTGGTTATTAGAAGCAGATGCTAATGTTTCTTTGCTGCGATCTCCCAAGTATCCTGTCCTTTTATGATGTGTGGCATGTGTTTGTAGTGTGTATGTCTCTATATCACATGCAAATAAAAGGTTACTTTCACCATTTGTGTTGTGTTCATTGATAATGAGGACCTTACAACCTCTTTCTGTGGTCTTGCCCCTGCAGATGTTGGCTGTGGAGCTGAGGTAAGCATCTGTAGTAATGTGTAGGGCTGCTGTATGGTGTACATGTGTGGATGTCTGGCATGAGCAATGGATGAAGCATAAGTCAGGGCAATAACAGTGCTCTGAGCTGCCTCCTGGCACTGGGTGGCACAAGGGCAACCAGGATGTCTTACCTGTATACATGTAGTTCAGTGTTTGAGAATGGCAGGCCCAAAACAGTGCAACATTCACATATTTTCTCTCTCTCTCTCTCTCACTTATATATTCATATATATGTATATTATAAGTATATGTGTATGTACATATATACACATATGTATAGAGTTCTTTCCCATCAAACACCTCCTACAAACAGAATCTGCAAATAGTATTCTACGTACAAAAGTTTATCTGGAAAATCATACCCACATATGTAAAGCAAATATTGCTTGCCCAGGTATTTTTCAGTGTAATTTAACTAACAGAATAGCTGAATTCACTGTGTAAGTGAATTAATAACTAGAAGATTTGTTCACATAATTCAACTGTCCTTTAGTAGCAGAATACCAATAATTCAATGCCTGTATCAGACAGAACAGGCCTAAAGTTATACTGCCATAAATCCGAGTCTTATCAAGCTTTCTTAATCCTGATCTCCTGGGGTGACTAGGCCCTGTTTTAATGGATCCACATGCTTGAAGTTTCTGTTTCTAATTTCATGTTTTCAAGCCTTACCTTTTACATGACGAAACAGGGCATGCTTAGAAGATTCCTTAGGCTTCCTAAGCCTTCCGACTACCAGCCTGAATTTGGGAGTTCTCAAGACAATGAACAAATCTACACTTTCTAGAGATTTCCTCCGCAGTCAAGTAACACCTCAGCCAAGGTGTATCCAGTTTCATCTGTGTTCATATGACATGTCGGATAAATCTTAACTTAAAAGAAAAATGCACAGTTATGTTATTCCTACCCGTCAGGTGGACACCGGTGTAGTATCATGCTATAATGCCCCATGTTGGGAAACTTTCATCATGTGCCACAATTCTTTTCTTCCTGAACTTACCCACTCTTGAGATACAAAGATAAAATACAATATCTCGAACCACTCCTGCTGGGCTAGTCAGCGTCTTGTCTACACATTCACAAAACTGCTAGGAAAACAGTTAATGGTTTTCTTTTGTAACAAAGACTTAAATCTGTGTCATAACAACTACTAGAAGCCACAAGTAATCCTATGGGGGAGGGGAGTGGCAAAGAGAGAGTGACTATGCTAACTAGATGTTCTGGATGTGAGCAGGCCTAAACATTGTCTTGGTAAGCAATTGGGAAGAAGATTGGTCACGTCCCTCAGGTGAACACAGTCTGGAGACAAGCTACACATGGTTGTATCCTCTGACACTGAACACGTGTTTCTGAAGAAAGAGAAAGAATGGATGTGATTTAGATTGAAGGTTCCCAAACTTTAGTACATGAATCACTTCAGAATAGAACCTATGCTGTTTAGTGTCATGGATGCAAGTCTATAGAAAAATGAAAGGGGAGCTACACAGATCTGGGAACTATTGCTATTGCTGCCTTCATGTGGGAAAAAGAAATAGAGTCCAAGTACAGAGTGTTGAGAGTTGGCAGTTCCCTACCTGCTGCTCATTAGCCAAAGATGGTCATCTTTGGTTCATCAGAAAAAACTATATAGCTGGACCTGGATGGCTTCTACAGATAATGGCATTCCTGAATCATGCTCTGTAGGGAAACACAGAACAACCATTGTCATCTCTTGCTATTAGAGCCCATATTTGTTATCTGCTTTCTCCTTCTCCATACTCCTCCAGCAGCCACTGTTTCCTTCCATTCTCAAGTCCTTGTCAGGGCAAGATCTCATCACTGAGGCCTTCATCTGATAGCCTTTGTCCCAGTGTTTGGAGGCACTCCTATCATAGTTTCCATGTCCAAAGTAGACAAGCTGGACCCATGATAGTTCCTGAAGGGGGGGCATCTTTGCACCACACTCTCAACCTTTTTGTCTTCACAGAGTGAAACAGAAAGAGATCCAGAACAGTCCCACATGCACCCATTACCATCGCCAGAAGTGAGAATAGCTTCTGTTGCTGCATACTTTGATGCATACTAAGTTGGGAAACCTCTGATCTAAATGGATTTTCGCTTCTTTTAACGTCTGACTTCAGGTGTCCACCAATAGCCTGGTGTTGGTACAGATGTAGCATTATTGCACATATAGTCTCTTCAAAAAGATGTGACTGTTTGAAGTCAACTAGACTGACCTTGTTCCTGATCATACCTACTTCTTATTCCAGACTCTTGATTCAGTGACACTTTCAATGGAGAAATGTCCTTTAACATGTTCAAGAATTCTGTAGATCTGAAAGAAGTTAGACCACACGTGTACAATAGTGCAATTTTTAAATCTTTAACTGGAAGAGTCCCCGGAAGTTCAGCGATGTAAAATATTCAGTATAACAATCCAGCTATCTTGCACCTTCGTGAACTTTTTGCACTTAAAGCCCTATATATAAATTATTATTCAATGTCTTCATAATTATTCTTATTAGATGCAAATAACAGGAATGAAAGCTATATTTTCAGTCACCAGGCACATATGTTTATGCAAAATTATACACACAATTATTCATGTATCCTCAAATTTTAAAATGCCAAAGCTATGTGTACATCTGAAAAACAATTTAAACCAAGCCCCGAGAGCATAAAAATGTGCATCTGGAATATGTGGATTTTTATGACTACAAATTCTTTCATTCAAAAAGTCTAAAAATGTCTATATACAAATCTGTATACAGAAAGAAGATTAACTGGCAGTGTAGCCTGTTCACAGGCTACAGGTGACATGCCGAAAAGTTTTCTAAAGATAACATAAAGGTTATTTTTTATTGTATGTACTCACTTTTATTTGGTACTGTTTACAGCTCATTGTGAGCTTGAAAATGAAATATTTATGTAGCTTTTTTTCCCCTTTATACAGTAGAAGGTCAGACATTCTGATCTGTAGGTCAGTCCTTCTATCCTGATTGTCTCTGCTGGAAATGACTGAAGGCTTGGCTTTAACAGAAACTAGAAGAGCCAACCACATAATGTTGGGTGAATCTCCGTAACAGCAATGTATTCCGTCAAAGCTCTGCCTACCCTTTATTTGCCAAACAAAGGCCATTCTTTGCACCTTAAGCCAGGGTGGAGTAATTAGGGGGAGGGAATGGCAATTATGGTCTAAGAGGTTGGGGAAAAATACAGAGGACGAGCAAGGTGCAACTTGTAATGATCGTTGTTTATAGTATGAAGCAGGACATGAGGAGAGGAATGGAGCAGGCGCTTTCCTGTGATTTGAGTATTAGGGCTGTGAGGTATTTCTCTTCTTTCTTAACATTCAGAGTGCTGGGAAGAACGGAATGGGTGAAAAGCTTCTTTAACGCTCGTTAACACCAGTACCATCAGTGAAACTGAGGACTGGATCAAACGAAGCCTGCCTTCCGTGACCTCGCTGAGCTGTGACCGCAAAAGCAGAAATCAAACATCTTGTCTCCACCCAATACTAAGTCCTGCCCTGTTTTGGAGGCTGAGCGGGTCTGTCGGCATGCGTGCAGCCTGCCCCGCACCAGCCAGCCACCATGCCCAGGAACACGCTCCTGCAGACATGGCGTCCTTGCTGTTATTGCAGCCACCGGCGGTGTGACTGCGACATCTGACTTTCTGAAACCGGCCGGGAAAACCACCCGAGGACTTGCGGCGAAGCTACAGGGAGTCTCACTGGGACGAAAGCAAAGGGGAAATCCCAGCCTGCTTCTGATTTCCACCATCCGGTGACTCGCAGCGCAGTGTACATGAGGTGTTGTCGTTACCTGAGCAGACAGGGAGTTCCTGACCTGAAGGAAAGCCCTCATCCATGAGGTCTGGTTACATGGCAGGAGCCAACCTGGCCTGACACAGCCCGGCATGGCCAGCCCTGACCAGCCCTGCTGGCAGGGTGTGCTCTTCAGAGGCTGGAAAGGACAAAACAACAACAAAACTACTTTCATTCAGGCGCTGGTGACTCAGGCTGCGGTCAGTGGCCAGGGGCTGTTGATGGGCGGGCGCAGGCACTCCTAATGACACCTCGCTCCCGCTCAGGGTGGGGCTGCCCTTCCCCGCTCCCGCCATGCCATCGGGGCCCTACAGATCTCCCTCCAAGGCCATCGTGTCTGTCTTGAGTGTCCCGGCCACAGGCAGGGTGGTGGAGAGGGTGGCAGGGCTGGGAGATGGCTGCCTCTCCCCCTGCCAACAAACCAGCTCCTTGCAGCAGGAGGCACCATGACATCCTCGGCCCATGCGTGCAGAGCTGGGGAGGGGAGCTCATGGCGGAGCTCAGGAAGAGGCAGGTCGAGTGACATCCAACAGCGCTCACTCTTTCACCAGGTTGTGTAACGCACCTTTTAATCACCAGACGAGGATCTGGATGCAAATGTGCCCCTTATGCAATGGGGTGAGTAAGATTCTGTGCTGCCTGCAGCCTCTTTTCCAGGCAGTGTGGTTGCCTTCTCCACGGGATGAACTTGAATGTCAAATATTAATAACAAAACAAATTATCTCCACCCTATCATCAAGGTGTGTCGCGGCTGATGCCTGTTTAACATCAAGGTTTCTACTGCTCAGGAATCCTTCCTGCAATTCTGGGCTCCGGCTGTATCAGTTCTGCGAGTGATTAAGGAATGACAAAAATCCTGAAAAACTTCCCGGTGTCTGAGCTCATCTTGATCCTCTTCCATGGTTTGCTGGGATGAGAGGAAAAAAACGGAGCTCCAAAGATAGAATGGCTGGAGTAACTCTTGCAAAACTAGCCTAACCCAACCATCAAAGCACTTCCTTTAGGTAAGAATTCACCCCCACCAAGCTCACAGTGCATAAATAAAGTTGTTTTTCAAAACAAAAGCAGTGTCTCATACAATAGGATTTTGTATAGATCATAAATGACACTCCCATTGTCCTAGCCACAAGCTCGTTTGTGCATTCAAGTATTTGGTCTGATCAAAAAGCATCAGAAATGTTTTTTAGAATGTAGATCATTTCACGAATCATGAAGCAGCTGAAAAACCATTCATTAACAATGGTTAATTCTGGGACTCTTTACTCTGTTGAGGTTGCAACTAATTTATGGTTAATTTTTTGATTCCTCCATTTCATGATAGCTCAGTAGTACCAGGGCATTTAAGTGACACTCCTTAGAAGAGCCTGAACAATGGTAACTGGTGGATATGCTGTCTTGCTTACAATAAGTGCCATAGCTAGTTCCAGATCTCTGCAGTGATCTAAGTAGTTGTAGGCCTGATGTACAAGGAGAGGCTGAGGGGGTTCGTCAGGCTGCAGAAGAGAAAGCAGAAGTGAGATCTTAAAGCTGTGTTCAACTACCTTACAGAAATGTAAAGAGAAGAGGCCAGACTTCTTTCTGGAGGTACACAGGGAAAGGACAAGAGGCAACAGACACAAACTGCAACAAGGAAAATTTGATTAGATATCCAATTAGATATGAAGAAATAAATTTTTGCAATGCAGGAGTCAAAGACTGGGACAGGTTGTCCAGAGAGGTTGTGTCCCCTTTGACACACTCAGCAGGACATAACCCTCAACAATCTGACCTAACTTCAAAGTTGGCCCTGCCCCGAACAGGCACTGAAGCAGATCAGATGACGTCCAGAAATGCCTTCCATCATGCATTATTCCATTAATCTATGAGATTATGGGAAGGGGTGGTAGCTGTGGATAGTGACAGCCTGTTACCTCATCATTATATATTCAAATGCTCAGTAAAAAAGAGAAAAGTAATGACAGTGGAAAGATAGGATTTTATAAAAGATAGAAGAATGTGTGAAAGAGAAGGGAGAAAGAGAGAATGAAAACTAAGTGAGGAAAAAGTCCACATGAAGGAGCACAGAAGCAAGTAAAATAAGAGGAGCAGATTCTCATTCCTACCAGATCACCTTCAAAGCATGCTGGCCATGCATAGATGAGGCAGATGATAGGTACACCCACTTCAAAGAGCATTACTGCATATTACTCTGAAAAGAGGGAAAATATGTTTTAATGTAAATGTAAATTCAGTCTACTGTTTCTAAAGGACTGGTGGCTAGAGGATGAAGGTCCCTTTTAAAAATGTATCCTCACTTTCATTTGACTAATAGATTAACATGTAAAAAGTAGCCTTTTAAAATATTCCAGTAGTGGAAATAGTAATTAGTACACTAGTAATAATAATTCCTGAACATTTCAGAAGTTTAATCATAGGTTTTATAGTGGTTCATCTTACCACCAGTTCAAAATTCAGCCTCAAGAGATAATTAAAAAAATAGAGCAAGTGGTCTCTTTTTCTCTTTCTGCAAATTATCCACATGCAGATCGTATTCTTGTTCCAACATCTGAGGGTTCCTGAGCTCTTTCTGAACTGCCTACAGGCAAATGTTTCTCTGAGCTGTCAGGCTTGAGGACTTTGTGTCAGATTTCTGTGCTTGGTTACCTGGCCACTCTGTGTCGATTTTCCTTCCTGATGGTGAGGTGAACAAGTTAGCTGCAGGAAGTGTCACTCAAAAATGCCATAAACCAAATGGAAAACAACCATTTGGAAAGGTAAACCAATGACTGAATGAAATGGGAAGCCACTAATCATTTTCCCTCCCTTCTCCTATCCTTAATGATAAGTATGAGTAGAAGCTTCGTCATCTGATGCTTGCATGATGCCCTCTTTGACTTGGGTTGGATGGCATCCATATTACAAAAAATACCACAAGAACTGGAAATAATTGGTACCTCTTATAACATATGCAGATCCTGCTTGGAACACAATGTCTCAGAGCAAAGTCTTTGATGTTTCTCAGTTATATAACCCCCAGGGAAGGAGGATGTTATTATTTGCAGAGCACATTCTCCCTACTCTCCCTATTAAAAAAAAAAAAAAGAGAGAGAAGAAAAAGAAATCCTTGAGATCTTCACTGAAAGAGCACCTAGAAATCAAATGATTGTGTGATGGCTCCTTCTGTGTTATCTCATTCCCTTTCCAGATCAGAAAATAGAACTGAGTAAATCTGAATCCAGCTGTTGCATTGTTCCTGGAAGATTAATCAGTTACAGTCACAGAAGTCAATGAAAACTCATGCCTGATGGAGAGGTGGGGGGGTTCTTGCTGTTTCACGTGCATAAAGATTAGAGACACCACAAAGTGAAATGGGATGTCCTGGTGGTGGACAAGAGATTTTTTCTTGGAAAAACTCAGCACTAGAGATGCTTTTAATTATGAAAAACTTTACCTCCAGACCACCATTCGATGGCCAGGAGAGAAATGGCACTGATTATTAAAAGAGAGAAAAGTGCGGAGGGTTTTGGATACATCCACGGTTCATCAGACAGGGCCCGAAACGGAAGTGACTGTTTTGTAATTCTTTCTCTGCTCTCTCATAAGGAGGGAGCATGTTAATACCTTGTGACTCTGGTTAACCAGCCTAAAAGTACTACAGTAGATTAAATGTATTTGCAAAAGTGAAACCAGCAGCTAATCATCTTGTTCATACACGTTGATTTTTCCCCCTGACTAATTTCTCTTGTAGTGGGAGTAATTAACTTTATTAGTAACACTGACTACTCTGGTACCTTCAGGCAAGCGCTGGTGGAGCTGCTTATTAGCAATCACATAGTTTCACTTACACTGTTATCCTGTGCATTTCCTACAGGGTGAAGTGCCTGTTGAATGTAAAGGGGGACAGATTAACTTCCTACTTAAAAAATAAATGATGATATATAATGTTGGAAACAGCAGGAGGGAAGAGGCAGAAAGCCTAAATTTTTGTTTGCTCAAATTCATTATCACTTTTGGTTCACATTTTGCCTTTGCAAGGGGAGGATGGCTGGAGTTGGGATCCACATCTCCCAGTTGTCTCCTCAGGTGGATTCTCTATGACATGTGTGCTCAGCCCAACCTCGACCCCGGAGACTCCCCACGTGACCGGGAAATCTCCTACATGGCTTTGCCGGCAGTCCTCAGCCAAGATTTCCACCCAGAGGTGCAGATGTGGCAGCGAGTTACTCAAGCATCAGGCAAACCTGTGACTCTTGCAGCACAGACAAGCTGGCACTTTGCTGGAGGACAGGAGCCAGCCTGGTGCGATTCTCTGGAAACACATTTGCAGGTGCCAGCTTTCCTGCTTGGAAGAGACCACACGGCAAGGTGCGGAACACTGTACCTGTTCTGCCTCGTTGTTCCCACGAATACTTTCTCCAAAAACGACAGGCAAACCTGGCAGGGATCTGCATTGCTTGGGGGTTGTGAAACAGCTCTAGCGCTGAAAAGAAAGAAGGTCACGTACCCACTCATTAACTGGGCATTGCAATACGGAGCGTGCAAAGAGACACTGGCAGCCCGTCTGATGGCTGTTTTCAGAGGTGGGGCAACTGG
Source organism: Anarhynchus alexandrinus (assembly GCA_008711295.1). Lineage (NCBI taxonomy): Eukaryota > Metazoa > Chordata > Aves > Charadriiformes > Charadriidae > Anarhynchus > Anarhynchus alexandrinus. The sequence goes on from VUYV01000108.1 coordinate 2,162,142, forward strand.
TAGTAAACTGTACTCAAATAAATCTGAATGGTCAGAAGGCAAGGTCACAGGAAGAAAAACAGCCAAGGAGAGGGAGAAGAAAGGCTCCTCCTGCTCTGTCAGATCAGTCATTGTTGCTTTTTCTGCTATGACCTCAGCTGTCCGTCCCCATAATGCATAAATTACACTTACAATGACTTACTGGGATTAGGACATAGCCCTTTTTCCTCATACCAGACCTAGTTCCTTAAGGTTCCCTTTTTGTCTGAGAGGAAAGTCAATAAAACACTTCTGGTTTACCTGGTTGAATCTATTTTATCCATTCTGTCCCTGGTATGTGGGTATTTCAGGAGACATTGCTTAGAACATTTTCACTCCCAGAGTCATATACCAGCGCTAGAAATCACAAAGTGCGGTTTGCTAAAGAGAGCAGTGTACCACTGAAATTGGAAACCACTGAAGTCCGTATTATATAGGCCAGATACCCGGGTCTTTTTTATTATTGTTATTTATTTAAGGAAAGGGAAGAAATACTGGGAAAGGCAAGCTGCTGCACTTGCTGGCCCAGCTCCTGGCCCCTGCTGTGTTTGCATTTGGCTGCAAACTTCTGCTCCCAGGCCCTGGTGGAGTAGCAGGGGGGAGGTGTGTGAAGCGAGCATGGCTGAACCATGTCTACAGCCTGCAACAACCCCGGGCTTTCAGATTGACCTGGACATTGTGGACGGTTGGCAGCAGTTGAAGCAGAGCTGAGATGTCACTCCTGGGCTCTGCCTGGCCCCAGGGCCGCAGCAGCTCTGGTGAATGCGTCCTGGCAGTGTGCTCTTTGCCAAGCATGAGTGAAACAAACCTAGCACCATTATGCAGGTCAAAAACAAAAGGAGAAAGGAAGAGGTGGAATTGTAGTGTGGGTGGATTTTATTCATGTAAATAATTGGGAAATTATGAATTTACGTTACTGAATTATTTTTCTCACTGACCTGTTGTTTTACAGGAGACACATATATAAGCAGCCAAACAACACCACTTATCAGGTAAAATTCATTTGCATGATGAACAACTGGCTCTGGCTCTTTCTGTGGCATGCGTCATTCACTGACACAGTGAATGCCCAAGACACTTAAAAAAATATCCCCGGCTCCATCAAGCTTAAGAAAACAGCACTGCATTTTTAAAGCTTTTTTATTGAAGTTTCCCAAACACTTCCCTTTCTAACCTGTCTTTCTGTACTGTGTCCATAAAACCCAGCATACATTTCTGAGACATTACAGCTACTTGTACTAATCATCATCAAGTATATCCGCAGAGATGCTAGTGCCTTTGCATGTAAGAGGTGATACGCAGATACTGAAGAACAGAGCCACATCACTGGAGCTGCCTGGGTCCCTGTGTCCAGTACCCTACTGTCATCAGAAACCAATATAATCATATATGTGGGGATATTAAGGTCCAGTTTAAATTGAGGTGTAGTTTTGCACCTGCACCTCCATCTGAAAACTTGTTTCAAAACCCCACTCCCCTGATTGACTTCATCCAGAATCTATCTGTTCCCAGTTTATATACAATTGTTGGACACCTTCCTCTACATTTTAATCTTAAAGTCTCCTCCTTCCCCTGTATTTACCCTCAGCTGTAATAATAGAGAGCAATCACATTCTCTGTCAGTCTTCAGTGCGAAGGAGCGAAGGTCTGGCTCAGATACAGGTGTGAATACAACCCATTATTCAGTGGTTAATAAAGATCCAGTCCACCTACATTCACTTATTGCAGTTACAGCAGATAGGTTGACGAGGTATTTTCACCTCATAAATTTTTAATTATGAAACTAAAAGTACAACTTATATAATCAGCTTTCAACATCATCTGACATTCCAGTTCTGCTTACATTAATGTTCAGCTTCCAGTCATTAAAGGACAGATTTGCTCTTTGGTAAACAGAGCAAACAACTTTGCAAATTAAAACGATATCTGACCTGCCCTTAAGTATGTTTAAAGTGGGCGACATGTAATGGGGTGTTCTCACCACTGTCTCATTGAAACAGATTTAGTCTTAGCATTTAAGACTAACCTTTCTTGCAACAATTAAATACATACTCCAGTCAGAGAAAGAACATTTGTTTGGGTTGCAGAAGCTAATCTCAGGCCCAACCAAAGCTCATAGTACAGCTGTTCCACTCAGGACACAATTGTGGGTAGCTGCATCTCGTTCACTGTACCAGGGAGGAAATCCCACTAGCGTTAGTAATAACAACATTTCAATACAGAGAATAAACCTAAGGGCCACTCTGGGAGGTGTTTCTTGTTGACTCTGGCAGTTGTCCTTTCTGTCATGCAATAGAGATCTGGCAAGAAGACCCCATCGTTTGGACCCACCAGCCAAAGCAGCTGCCAAGCCAGACTTTGCTATTTGTGCTGCTGATAGTTCCTTCCCCTCCACCCCACTCCCCGCAAAGCCTCCCCGGACCATGCTCTTCTGCGAATTATTTTCCTGTGAAGGTGGCAGTTGCCAGTTCAAGCCAAAAATCTCTTTCCATCATATGTTCAGATGCTGAAACACTGAAAGGGAAGTGTTTTACTCCCAGAAATAAGGGAAATAACGAGCTTCACAGCTTATCATCATTTTCCTAAAACCTTTGCAAGGTGACCCAATAGGTTTAAGTATCAAAAATTCTAGGAATGGGCAAGTTTCAACTTTTGACCTGAGACTTTATGCCAAGTCATCGCCTCTCATCCTGCCCTAGTTGACAGAAGGGCAGGATGAAAGTGCCCTGGCATAATGCAGCATTCAGTTGACTTTCCTGGTCCCACCCATTGATGTTTTCCAGTTTCAGTCTATAAGTCTCCCTGATTTCCTGGATAAGATGCATAAAAAAATATCTCCTTCCTCCTGCTGGATATACACACACAAACTTCTAGTGTAAGTGGGAGAGAACCGGGAAAGAGTCATGAATTTGTTGCATGCGATGTTGCAAATATGACCCCTTGCTATTTGATAGAGTTGTCCACTCTAAAGCTCACAAAAAACCCTGAATTTTTGAAAGTATTGCAAAAATACATTGTAGCTTTCAGTTCCCCAGCTCTCACAAATACTACTATTTCTTTTTTTAAGGCTTGACAGAACCAGAGATTGCATAAATCCTCTCTTAAATAAAGATTTCTGCTTTCCTATGCGGCTAATTAGGATATGTAATATTTAAATAGCAGCATTTCTCCATTTTGCCAAAAAAAAAAAAGTTAATTTCAACTTTTCAGTATCAAAATTTCAGTATCAAGTTACTCTCATAAATCACCCCTTCCACTTCAGATAAGACACATATATCATCGTCAAACACTTACTAAATCAAGGTATATCAGGATCATTTCTTTGACGTATAGTACCAAAAAATAAATATTCAGTCATTAATATCAAAGAGCTCCCTCAGTGCATTGCATATCCTAACACCTCTGGTATGTGAGCCCCAGACTTACCCCTCCTGAGTTTAGACACTTCATGGAGGCACCCAGCACCCAAAGGGCTTGCCCAAATTTACAGCTCCCCTGTATGCTCCCTCTAGCAACCGCGAGTTGCCTCAATGGATAGGTGATCCCAGAGGGTCATCCAGCTGATGGAGATCAGATCTCCAAGCGTTCCCGTGCTGTATTAACTACAGAGCAGGTTTTAAATCTTGCCCAGGCCTATCCAAGATCCCCAAAACATGATACACTCTATATTATATTCACGCAGGAGCTCTTAGGAACTCTCCTCGTCTCTCAGAGAGTTGTAGACATGGGGCCAGCATACTGATTTCTTCTGAGCAGGACTTTGCAGTGTGTTATTAAACCCTTGTAAAATTACCCAGACAAGCTTAGAAGGGATCTGTTGAGTAGTCCTGCTATAGAGACATCTAGAATGTACGGCCCCCCACACGCTGGTATGTCAGTTCAGGGTCTAAACTTTGGGTGGGAATTAAGTAGCCCTGGTGCATACTGTGTGAAACAAATGCATTTGCACGAATGTGGAGCCCCTGCTCCTCTTTTTTTCTGACATTGCAGTATGCTTTGGTAAATATTTGTAAGCACTAACTTCTCAGGAGAGCCTTACTCTACATAGGCAAAACTAAAAACTTGTGTGCTTTAGGCATCGAGTAAAAGAGCTTGACTTAGGTGCATCTTCTTGTCAAAATGTAGTAGTAAGGCTTGTATACACAGAAAAACAGCCTGAAATAGTTATTCTGCAATAATATTCCGCACACAGCATTCCACCATTGCTATTTTATAATAGTACCCCTAGGGACACATGGCTGAGTTAAACCACAAAAAGGCACTCTTCAGGCAGAGTAAAACTGTCCCCCCCCACAGTGAGTGTGGACTTGCTAACTCTGGCGAGCTCTTGGTTCACTCCCTAGTACACTTCCCATTTGCATCCACAGCTGACGGAGCTTTTATTGTCTTCTGGATTTTTAATCTGAAAAATTGATATCTAATAGGACCCTAGAAATTAGAATAAGACTTTCAGTAGCTGGCCACTTCGATCATGTTCCTGCCAATTACTCACTGCCGTACAGGAACTTAAATGCTTTGTCCAGTTGGAGTTTCATGCTTCCAAAACAGAAAGATCTGACCCTGCCCTTTGGAGTCTAACCTATAGCACAATAGAAACGAGCATTAAGAAACATGCCTGATAATCATTCATAATGTGCCTCTGCCTGGTTTTGTCCCTCTCCTTTGCACTCTGTTTCCCCTGGGGAAAGGCCCCTTTGCTATCTTTGCAGGATGGAGTTGACAATAAGGGCTTTGTGGCTACAGCTTTGAAAAAAACCCAAGCAAATGGTCATAGTGGTGCCAAGGAGTTCTATCACTAACAAAAGCACGTGAAGGATGATCTGGATGCCTGAAAGAAGCACCTGCTGGAACCACTTGGAGAATGACAAACCTTTACAACCCCTCAACTGGAGCCCTAAATCAGATGTGTTCATTATTCTAAGACAAGTGAAGCCAGGTTGCCCAAACTGTTCTGTTGCTAAATATATGACACGTAAATAGCCTGTTGTTTTCTTGCCAATACAATATACTACCTCCTCCCCCACCTCTCCTTATGTAACCTTGTTAAATAAAGACTGAAGAACCCTGAACAGCACAAGTAAAAACAGGCCATGGATTTAAAAGAGGGGTGTGTGAATTACTTCTGACAAACAGGTCTTCATTTGCTGGAAGGGGACTCAGGGATTTTCATTAAGGAAAAAAACCCAGCACTTTTTGTCCTGATTGTTTCAGAACAACATTGCCGTAACAAGCACTTTCATCTGTAAGTGGAAAAATCCCAATATACAGAGTAAATTAAAAAAGCTAGTAACAATCAAACAAAACCTCCTGCAGTGTTTTTCAATACCAGATTTATTCTCTTTAGTTCTTAGAACATTGCATAACCCTTGTAATATTATCGCTTATTGCATTGCCTCGTCATACTGCGTGAACTTGTGCTGTGACACGTCCACATTCAGATGTATCAGACACGCTGGCAACACCTATGACACAATAAACCTGAACTATGTTAATTCCAGCTTGATGGGACATGTGGCATTCCCACCTACTGGACTGGAACCCTTCCGCTGTGCGTACACATTGGCCGGGCAGCCTCAGACCGCCCCGTGTTACACGTTGAGGGCCTGGGCGCCAGCAGAAGGGGTTAATCACATTGAGAGCGAGCATGGGCAAGTGGCCACTGGCCAGTGGTACCTACCTGTTCAGCCCACCGTTTTGGGAGCAGATCATGGGAGGATGAACTCGGGAAGGAGTCTCTATTATTTGATATCCAAGTTGAAGTAAGAGTGAAAGGTTCCAGTTCCCAAATGATATTATTTTTAGCCTTTGTATTGCTCAGCGGAACCCAAACTACACAAAACCCCAACTGTGCCCTCAAAAACTCATTCATCTTCCCACTGCTATTAGTCGCCTGTTTCTAAAGGAGGCTTTTACATCTGCAGTATATTAGAATATCCTGCAGCATTCGTGAGCAATGCAATGAAGTGAAGAAAAGCTGAGAACAGTTACCTTGGGACCGAGAAATGATTTCATAGTCATAATCAGCTCTAAAGTGCCAGTCTGAATGAAGCTGCAAAATGCCCAGAAAGAGTGCCAAAAGAGGTCTGTATGCCTTTTCAGTCGTGCGGGTTCTCCTGTTCTTGCCAGCTCCGCCACTTTCTCAGCAACAGCCCTTCTTGTTTTGCCATTTTTTTCTGCCCTTCACTCCAGCTACAGTTGATAGGATCTAATACATTTTAATAGGGTTCAAAGCACAGCCACATTAATTCTGTAAATGACCCTAATAGCTTTCAAATGTTTCTATCGATGCTTTTACGTCTTTAGTAATAAGAATGTGGAAGTATTTGTAGTCTGTAAAATAAAAGGGAAAATTGGCTTCAGACATAAGCTTTACTGCCAATAAAGCTGTATATAACCATTTGCCTATTTTTTAACAAAGATGAATTAGGAGTACAAATTCTAAAAATAGTCGGAAAAAAAAGGCTTAGTTTTGTCCTCTTGCCACCTTTGTCTCCTGTCACAATAAGGTGAGGCTGAGAAATGCGACATCTTAGAGTCTTCCCGATCTCACTTTCCTGCTGTGTCTCCCTGATAGGGAAGAATCGCATTCTTCCATTCTTTTCACCACTGCTTCTCAGGAAATCAGTTCCAAACCAGCTAACACGATTAGAAAAGCAGGAGGGCAATGGCTTTGAACTTACTTTTCTTTCCAATTTTAGGAGGTAATAAGATTATTTAGTACGCAGATTCAAATTTTTCATCATGACATTGCAACCTGGTGAATTTTGTTTCTCTTCTTCTCTCAGAATATCTAAAACCAAATACTGATGGTAATGATTCAGAAGTGCTCATTCAATAGCTCTCTCATTGCACATGTTTTAAAATTGAGGATGAAAAAAGCCTAGCCTGAATACTTGATATGTATGAGTCAGGGTTGGTGTTATTGTGAATGGTCAACTAAATCACTTGGAATTGTTTCTGTTGTCTGATAGGAGAACACCACAAATACTTCCAGCATGATCTTTGTTGTGTACAAATGTATCGATTTGATTTTAAGATTATCCTTTCAGGTAACTTCTGGCAGACATCAGTCCCTGAAGTCAATTGTCTCAGTGTAGATATCAGACTGACTAAAAAAATATTTTAGAAACTGGTGTATATCTCTACAAAATTTACATGGACATTTTTACTGGAGATTAAAAAGTTGCCTCAATGAAGAACGTGTTAGTAGAAACAAAAATGCACATCTACCCACCTCTACAAAGTGAAATAGGGTAGCTTCCAAAGGGAATATCTATAGAAGGTCCTTGCACTGATTTAATAATTTCTACTAAATGGGTGCTCTACATGTCTGTGTAAATCCCAGCCCCAGAATGTAAGTGCTTCCCACTGATTCAATACAATAGAAGCGCAACATTGCTGAATTGAATCCATGCAAATATGCAAATAAATATATAGGAAATGATTTTATGATTCTTCTCATTCAGCTCTAATTTAGAAATGTGGAAATTTCATGCTTTTTTTTTTTTTTTTTTTTTCAAAAATAAGATGGCAGTAGGGATAGCCACAAATGCCTACTTCTGAATATCAATCCAAATCTAATTTTTCCCAAGGTTGAAGTTTACTTTGGCTCTGATACATTGATTAAGGTTCTTCCATATGAAGAAAAAAAAGTTGTTTCATAGTGCACCAACCGAAACAGGAATGCAAGGCTCTCTTTTCTCATTTGTCCGGTCATGGAAAATGTTAGCACTGGTCCTGATTACCTCTAGGCAAGAAACATGCAAGGATTTCAGCCTTTAGAAAAGCTCATGTTATTAGTGATACTCTCTTTTGACAAGCTGAGAACTCCTGGTGGGAGAAGAGGAGTCTAGAACTCTTCTGAAAACAGAACGTATCCACTGTCTTGATTCTAATGGAATTCTAATGAAATTGGCGTGTGGGTTTTCTCATATGTTTGTCTCCTTTGCCAGAGCAGCAAATCCACAGAAGTTACTTTTTCTCTGAGATTAAACCAAAATCCAAATGATAGCTCTAACCCATTTTATGTAAATAATATGTAAACATCAATATTATCATGAAGTAAAACCATTCATGGGACGTGTGCCACTTTGCCACTTCTTTTCAAACTGAGCCTTTGCACTGCAACATAGTTACTAGAGGCCTGAAGACAAGCAACTTCTGCTTCCAAAGGTTGAAGCCAGATCCTCAGCATGATCCTGTATTATACAAATCAAGGCATAATACCAGATAACTGAAAACCAACTCTGTCTGTTAAACCATTAGAGTTTCGATACATTTAGGCTAGTTGTTCTCTATATGTTTCCTTTCTTTTTCAAAAAAAAAAAGAGAGTTACAATGTCCTTTCTTCCTCATCTTTGTTAGAAAAATCCTTTTTTTTCTCTTTTGAACAAGAGGATTCACCATTGTTGCTCTAGCAATACACCTGGAAATCCCACTCCTATGCTTGTGAGAGTGGGAGGGCTGCACAGGCAATGAAAGTACCAGAGAAAGGCAGAAGGGAGAATTCACTACTAGAGTTTCCATTTTTCTTCCTCTAACCAAGGCAAGTGAACCTGTTGACCTCTTTCATTGCTAGAGGTAAAAGGCTCCCCCCCTTCCCCCAAAAATATCTCACCTGGCAGTAGGTCTGCTTCAGTGCATACCCTTCATTCTTATTTATTCAAGAAGACATCTCAAATTGGAGCAGGTCATCCTCAACTCCGATCAAAGCAGGTTGGGATCGCAAAGTGGCTTTTACCAATCGCAACAAATAATAAATATCTGCTCTGGAAAATGGGTGGCGGAAGATATAGTCTTCCTTGCTGTACACATAGCAGATTTACAAAAAGGTTTTACCCAAGAACTACGTTATCAGATCCTTTGTTCTTTCTTGTGAAGTCTCAGGGCTGCTTTTATTTGCCCTGAGGAATGGCTGTGCATGTGAAATGTTAACTTTATCTTAAACTTCCTTGTACAGACATACAGACCTGAGAATTGTACTGTTCTCCAAAGTCTGATTTGTTTAAAACTAATTGTAAGACAATAGTATTTCTCTCTTGACATTTGTTTTCCTGTTAAAGATAATGTTGGAACCCGTGACATGACCACATCCAGCTGCACCAGACACATCAAAATCAGTGACAGGATGAAACCAAATTACTAGGCCTTTTTGTGGCTGGGGCACCATGTGATGCATCACAATGCAAGATGACAATTGAAACATTTTAAACTGTAGTTCAAACCACAGCAAAGAAAACCTCAGGACTCAAGATCAGAGAGAGAGAGAAAGAGAGAGGTGTTTGCAAACTGTAAAAGAGGAAGGGATTTAGCTCTTTGCTTCTTCACAGGTTCACCATCTCTGACTTGCTGCCAATTGCCCAAAGGGCTTTGACATCTGAAGGACATTATACAAATCTACAGCACTCAGGAATAGCGGAGGGAGAAGGGAAGCATTTGGAGGGAGAAGGGAAGCATTGGGGTCGCATGTGCAAGAGATCTAAGCATTCCTATCTCCCTCTCCACTGCCTCCACGGGCAGAAATAATCAAGCATTGAATGTGCCATGAGGCTGGAAGGACGGGGAGAGGATGAGGCCACTATCACAGATATGAGAGGGAGAGAAGCTGGCCAAGGCTTTATCACAACAGTCACCCAGACAGCAACTAAAAGAGCAGCCCTTTGGAGTAGACTGGCTCTTTAAAATAGACATATGTAGAATACCAGAGATGGAAACTGTTCTGTGCTGTTGGGCTTGTAAATTCAGTACAATCATAGACAAAATAGTCAAATAATAAATGTTTCACCAGGCTATGCTTTTCTGATTAACTATCCAAAGTGATAAGGGGATCCCTTTCTCAGACTGTAACTTGTCATTTTTAAAAATTTAAAGAAATGGGTTTTTTTTCTTTTTAATGTGCAGGTCTAAAATGTCAATTCTTTACCAAAAATTGACACAGTCAGAAAAATGTTGTGCTTTTTGCAATTCTCCAATCCCCCAGAATAGCCACAGTCAGTTTATATCTATAAAGCTGGAGTTAGTCCTTAATGCTGCAAAAAAATACTGCTCTGAAAGTCGAAGCTGTGTTTTTCCCAGCTGGAGAGTTATTGCCACCAACAAAGACTCTATGGGCAGATTCTGTGCAAACTTTGTGGCAAGTTCCAATTCTTCATCCTTGTTTTCAAAATATGCCATCATTTAGCTGAATATGACTCTTGAGTTAATCTTCTATAAAGCCCTTCTTCTTCCATGTCTCTTCAGTGGTATGTCCCGGACATGTAACAGCACTAAATATCCCTTAGATTGCCCCTCTCACATCACGTATATTCTCTCACAATTTTTTACCTGCCTATGTGAAGAAAAGCATAACATTCCTACATTTCTGTCAGGGCCTCGGAATGTACCCCATCTTCAAGCTCTGCAAAGTAGTCAACAATTATTTCCCCATTCTGCCTTTGGTTACATTTAGCCAGATATTTTGCATTTAAGGCATAGCCAAATTTTTGTTTCAGGAAGTTTATGTAACTGTGATAGGTTTGGGACCTGGATTTGAAAGTTAGGCCTAGACTGGGTGGAGCTATTCCGATGCTGTAGAAGCCAGACAATCTTTCATACCAATCATCTGTGGTTGTATGGGCCAAAAGAAGCTGATGGGAGTAAAAGATAAGATGTTCGTTTTAGTGTCCAGCAGAGATCACTCAAGAGTGAAGAAGGCCTGTCAAGTATAGAGGTGGAGAAATATTTTTTTCTGGTAGTGATATTTCATCCATCATTTTAAAACTTAATTTTTAATTTTGTAACCACCTGTTTTAAGTATTCAAAATGCTACGAACTATCATATAATCACTCTGGAAAGAAACATCCATTCAACAGGTTTGTTTCAGAGTGTTGCTGGCACATGACTTTGCTTCGTTCCACCTCTGAAACAGCAATGAATCATTGGTCCCATATGTACGCTGCATACATGAGACTTGGAGCTCTGTGTGTACAAGATTTGCTGTGTAAAGTCATTATTTTTCCCCTTTTGCTCGTCCTTAGAATGCATATCAGAAGTATTATCTCTTCCTGCAAGATGTTTGCAAGCAGTTTAAGTTGAACAGGAGAAAGTGAGCCTTCCCACTCATTACGTGTAATTTCTTTTGATTTGTTTTGATTCGTTTTAATGGGGATGGAACACCATGTAGGTGTGGGCGTAGATGATGGGATGGGTAAATTTTATGGGGAATGAGCTGAGTAAGCAAGTTTGAAACTACCTCTCAAAATGATTCTTCATACAAGCCTTGGGGAGGCAATCAGACACTTGTTTTAGAATCCCTTGACAAATCCCCATGCTCTATTTCACAAAATTGTGAAAGCAAAGGATTGTGTAGCCAAAATTAAATGGCCATGTCAACTCCTTCTGCATAGGAATTCAGTTTGTTACTATGAAGTCTGTTGTCAATAAAACCATGTGTCTTCTAGCCCAGAAGACCACATACAACGTGTATGTCTGCTCATGTCTAAGGCTGTTGACTCACCTCAATGAGGCAGCCATGTCACAGCATTATCAGGGTTTCCCTAGGCTGGCCCAGAGCTCTTGAGCTTGAGGGACCCGTACAGAAAGAATGGGTAGAAATTGTATGCATGGAAGAGGGCTTTCATCCATCCCATCTGGCTGTGGTCCCATAAGAAACTCAGCTAAATGTCAACAGGCAGCTCTAACTTTTCCACAGTCCACAGTGTGGTAACCCAGAAGAGAAAAGGGGTTTGGAAAGAGGATACACAGGTAAATGCCCCAGTAGAACGACCCTGCTGAAACCACATGGCCACAAAGCTGAAGGGACTGGAGAACTGAAAGGAGAGGAGAAGATTTCTTATAAAGGAGCAGATATTTGAAAATTCCTGAGTGTACCAACAGGTTGTCACAAGTCCTGCAAATCCCACCCACTCAGCAGAAGAAACCTATGAAAATTCTGCAGGGGGAACTCAAGAGCTGCTTTCAGTGGAAGGAAGCAATCTGGCCTATAATTAAGTTTTCATCTCCTATTATTTATCCAACATCATAGCATCTCATCCAACATCTACCTTGCCGACGCTGTTTATTTAGTTAGTTCATTATATTTCTCTATAATTTGTTGCAGTTGAGCTGAACACAATGGCTTAGAAAAACACCATTCCAAACACTTTCATCATCACAACTTTCTAAATGTCCCAGCCCTGCTTGTTGCCAAGCAGAGAAAGAAGCATTACTGTTTCTGTCACACTTGACTGCAGTCCTTTGCCCCTAACAATGCACCCACACCTGCTCCGGGACCTGCTATTCATTCATCCTCCACCAGCTTTCAGAAGTGATGAATGTGGAGGGCAAAGGAAGACCTAAGGAGATGCTTAAATGCAGGATGTAGAAGAGAAAAAGATGAGTGACAAAAAGATAGCGACCTGCATTTGGCACACCCTGCTTTTCTAGATTGTAGTTTCACATTATTCTTTGTAAGCCGTAAGTTATTTTCCTGACTGGGGCTGGAACCATCTTTTGTGTGATGTGGTAATAAAGCTTCAGTTACAACAGGCCATTAAGCAAGACTGCAAAGGGTCTCTGATCAGTTACAATCAACAAAACTTGAATGAGTCTTAATTTACTGTGGATGAAACTGTGCCAGGATCTGCATCATGTATGTGCATCAGTTAGACATGCACAGACCTGTGACGGGCTTCTATACAGCAGTAAATACCATCCATAAGGAATAAAGCCAGGGAGGCCTGGTAGTTCAGGTCCTGTGTGCCCCGTAGATGATTGGAGACAGCCATCTTGGTATGAAAAACAACAAAATAATGAGGATCAGCAGGTCTGATTCTGATTTCAATTATATTTATGTAACCCAGGAGTGACTCCACCAAGATGTGGAGCAGTAATGGTGGAAACGCAGTGGCAGGCCAAGAATCTGTCTTAGGTAAATAGGCTTCATCCATAACACTGCCAGGGCATTGTAGACAGTTCAGTAATCGGAGGTGTGACGGCAGCGCGGTCATGTTCTAGCTAGCTTCAAGAGTATGGCAGGGAATCTGCAGCTGCGCAGGCTGTGGAAGGAGCTCCAAATGTGTTTTGGAAGGGGGGAATGAGAGCCATGAAGCTTAAACCACCGTATCTTCCTAGATATTGTTAGTGCTAGATGAAAGCTGGTTTCAGAACATCTCACATGCTGCAATTGCAGCTCTGAGCATAGTGTAGGCATAGCGTTGGAGGCTGGCAGACATAAGCTGTGCTTACTGTAAATCTTAGCGGAGAAATGAACTTCTTTAAGGCACATGCCAGGTAGTTCCCAAGAATTTTGAGGTATTGCAGATGAGAAAGTCTTTCCACAGACACAGAAGGACTTTTTTTCTTTTTCTTCTTTTTCCCCTTTTCTCTGGCAATCAGAAGAACCAAGGGATGGTTTTGATTCAGAATCTGGAGCAGATACGGGGAGGATTGATTCATGATCCTTTTCTTTTTTTCTCTTTTAATGGGCTGACAGACTCTGCTCCAGGCCTGTGTTCCAAAGGCCTGATCCAAAACCCACTGAAGTCAATTCTTGTAGAGTGCAGTGTGCTGTGAATTTGGCTGTAAAGTAGTACTCAACTACCACTCTAAAGAAACATAGACCATCAATTTTTTCTTAATTGCCACAACTATTAAACAACCCCTAAAAAAAACTACCATGCCTTCTTCCTGCCAAAGCTTCCTGTCCCCTGTTCTGTACCTTACTTTTCAGCAGTTTGGCACTCCCCACTCACAGATAACCTGGCATCTGTCCTTGCCCCGTGGCAGGAATACCTGCCTGGTCCCATGCTGTGCTCTTCATCTCTTTTGTTCCCTTCGCACTGTTCCCAGTCAAGCTCACGTGGGCCACCAAAATGAAAAGGTTACACGGTGTAACAGAAAAGAAAAATGTAAGCAACCAAGATGTGCCTGTTGCAGGAACATTTTCTCTCATCTTCTCCTGTTGCAAAAATCTTTGGTATTTATACGCGCACACACACACACCCTGCCCATCCTTTACTGTTCCTCTTTGCTATAATGACTGCATAAGATTGAAAACTCCTGTGGGCAGGGTCCTGGTGTATGGCTTGCACTCAAAAGCGTCCTGCACGCCTGGATTGTTGTTCTAATGATCAAGGTAAGGCTACCAGTCAACATACCACATTACCACACTGAACAAGCATCTGGTCCTTACACTGTAAAGTCAGAGCCTCAAAAAGTCCTTTTGAAAATCCCACTAGCAGAGCAGTAGAGGTGTTTGCGTACATTTAAACATGTAGCCCTCGGGCTGTGCAAATAATGAGCTCTATCAGTTGAGCTGCTGGGCTGAAAAATTGTAGGGTAGAAGCATCTCAGTTTGGATAGAAAAGGAATTAAAAGAATCTAAGTGGTCTTACTGAAATGAAAACCTGTAAAATGTAATTTTGTTCAACAGGAAATGTTGCATTTGCCTGAAAATTAAATGTTTCACTTTGGGAAATTTTGAAACATCCATAGGAGCTGAAGAAGCCAGATCACAGAACACCAGAATGGTTGAGGCTGGAAAGGACCTCTGGAGGCCACCTGGTCTACCCTCCTTGCTCAAGGAGATTTGCCTAGAGCCAGTTGCCCAGGACCGTGTCCAGGCAGCTTTTCAATATCTCCAAGAATGGAGATTCTACAACCTCTCTGGGAGACCTGTGCCAGTGCTCAGTCACCCTCACAGTAAAAAAAGTATTTCCTTATGTTCAGATTCATAAATACGTTAGGGGTGGGGATGTTGGTATCCTTTTCATTTAAAACACCAGGACAAAAACTGGGAGGCAGGTTTTAATACCCATCTCTCTCTCTCAGAGGTGAATAAACAAGCAGGCTATGAGGATATCCTGAGATGAGGATACTGCAGTCACTTTTGTTACATTGCACAGACAATTTGGCCTTCACTGGAGCAACACTGAAGACCATCGACTCCATTTCCCAGCAGGCTGGCCTCATCGTCATGACTCTGAAGCCATTTCACTCTCTTGCTACACGACTGTGTAAGTACTTTAATATAAACAGAGCAGCTCCCAAAGGAGAGACACACCTCAATGTATTTGTAACCTCATGGCTAACAGTGACTTGAGAGGTGCAATATATTAGTGCAGGTCTGAAGTCTCCACTGGTTCAAGGCAGAGGTTTGCATGTGAGGACTTTAACCCAGTAGGTGTTTTTTAGGTATTTTGCAGCAGAGGCTGCTCAATCTTCTCCTCTTGGAGCTATCCCATTTCCTATAAAACATCCAGATAGTCATGGAGGAAGAGTGTGAAGAATGACTCCTGACATGCTAGTTAAAACATTCTCCTGGAAGGTGTGACACACAGGACACTCAACCCTGCTCCAATTAATGTTTAATTATTTACACAAAGGGGACAGTGTAAACAGGAATGAGAGACCTGGCCCTCAGCCCCTGTCCCCTGGATTAACTGAGAGGCAGCAGGCTAAGAGAAGGAGGGGATGGAGGATCAGCTTCCCCAGCCCAGGCCATCTCTCATAGGTTGCATTTCTTCCTGTGAACTGTTGGTTAAACAGGGCACTCTTCCTCCATCATGTCTGTGACCCCAGTCCTCTACTCCTGATGCTATTCATGGCAGTCAACCTCAACCCACACATAGTTTCACACTGACAAAAAATTGCCCAACTCATTGAGTCTTCACCAGAAAAAATTCACCAGCTCTGCAGGAACATTTGTGGCCAGAACTGCCGCCTGCGCACCTCCATCCTTCTGAGTTTCCTTCAAATTGCTGAAGCAGGCCAGGTAGCCTTATCTCCATGCTCTTTTAAGGTGCTGCTGTCAGATTGCCAGGCATTTTAAGGTGTTTTGAGTGCAATGTCTGATTTACGTGCTAAGTGTTTGCACAATGCCGAGCACAATGGGGTCCTGACTCTGGCAGGGGTGCCCAGACACTGCTATCATTAACTATAATTATGACTGATTACCCAAATCACAGTTCACGTCATGGGGCAGACTCTTCCACGCGCCTGCGCAGAGGCTACAGGGGCTCCGCCTGAGCGGCACACCCAGGGCCACCAGCCCTGGGCCACCAGGCCTGCTTCCCACAGCAGGGACAGGGGTCAGGCAGGAGGCTGATGGGCAGCAGGCAAGGTTGCCCTTACGCTCAAAGGAGGAAGCAGAGGCTGGGGCCTGAGCCTCTGCCTGGGGCCTTTGTGCATCTAATGGTGGCTCTGCCAAAATATTCTTGCACTCTTTCCCTCGGGGCTGGTTGCTAGCCAGCAGAAGTCAGGCTGTCTGCCAAGACCTGTCCAGATGCACTGTGGCAACTTAAAGGCTGTTGCCAATGCCTGCAGCATCCTTTTCCCCATGTGAGGGGGCTTCTGGGAATGAGGGACCATATATACATCATGTCTCAGGACAGACTTATTAAAACGAAGGGAGAACTATGAAATGCTGGTTGCTTCCATCTACTAGGCCTTAATTTTGACACATGCAAATTAGTAAGCACTGCATATTGGAGAAAGTATAGAGAAGAAAATGATAGTTGCTCATTTTCACATACTTAATTAGACTCTGATAATTACCACTTTGTATGTTTTAACTCTGCAAGAGCAACACGTAGCCTGTGTGCAAATGGCAGCAAATAATTCAGAGACTGAGTCAGTCGATGTACGTCAAGCTGTTCTACATACATTTATCTGGACTTCAAAATAGGCCATTTTTCAAGGCACTCCATGCACTTCACTGACATCTACTTGTCCAATGTAACACTCCTGCCTGTGCTGGCCTTGTCTATTTGTTCCACTGCACTAACGAGAAACAAAAACAAATAGAAAACATTGTCTTAAGTGAAATCTGGGCTAGCAGACGTAACTCTCAAAGTCATAGCTGTTTTAGGCAGGGATGACTCTCAAAACATCACTCTAACAGCTTTAAAAAGAAAGTCAAGCTTTATCTTCCAGCTGGAGAAACAGTGGCAGAGGACAGAGCTGGGAGCAGGACTTGGGCTCTGCAAGTTTTAGCATGGCAGACAAGCCCATTCAGGAGAGAATCAGGCTCACGGTGTCTGGTCTGTGAAGGTTCACCCCCCAAATCCTACTGTATCATTGCTGTTACTCTCACCTACCAAGTGTACATATTTCAAAAGCCCTCAATGATATTTTCCATTAAGTTGTATAAGACTTTGCTGATATTTTTGTTTTTCAAAATGCACCTTTTGTAATTTATATAAAATGGTGCTGTGTGATACTTTGGGCAGCAAACTGTGAAACCAAAGCTGCAAGTCTGTGATTTCAGCTCTGGTAGAGGGACAAGGTATTTTTCCCTTGGACAAGGCCTGATTAACTATGGTTGCTGTGGCACTGGGATGTACCCAGCACTTCTTCCAAGTAAGACTAAAGTATTTTTAAAATAACCATTGCAGAAGTAGCACAATAGCACTGAAAGTCTGAAATTTTAGAGTTAAGCAAAAACATTTTGACATCCTTCCTTGTGATTTTTCCATCTCATTTTTCAAATCTAAAATATTTTGCTGATATTGGGAATTTAGAATAACTAATTTCCAAATTTATCCCATGAGGCTGTGTTACACTTGCCTCCCAGACATTCAGCTCACCACAAAACCAGGCCGTTGGACTCTTTTTGCTTTGTACGTCCATCTAAGCAACTCTTAGAGTCATACCAAGGTTGTTCACAAACATTTGCAAGATTTCGTCTCCTTACTTTGTACACAGATAACACTGAACAGACAATTTCCCTTTAAATGTTTTTTGGAGACTTTTTAATCAGAAAAATGTTTATTTTTAAACTCTTTGCATAGAAAAATTGGCCTGCTGAACAAGGAGACTTCTTTTTCCAAAGTTGACAAAAGCCTTCCATTTTAACATTTGTATAATGAGGCATTTATTTTCCACTTAGAAATTGCTCTCAATGTAGAATTTTAAACTTAAGAATAAAATTTAAAATAGAAAAATTTGAAGTCATCTTTTCAACTTCACTTTAATGAAATGTTTGTCTTGCTTGATGAAAAGTCTTGCCTTGATCCATATTTTCCTGATTATCCTCCTGAGTTTCCTTCCAAGATGACATCTTTTTGTCACGGGTTAGGCAAGCAAAAAATGTTGAAATTCCAAAAACTCTTTGTGGACAGGAAAATTATTTCTCATCTTCCTCCGCTGTTAAATACTTTGTGATCCTTGGAGCGGGCAGTGATACACATAGGTGGCATTCCTGTGGTGGACTCAGCAAGCAGCTGACTTATGCTAGCTTTGCTGTGTGGAGGCAGACCTGAAACCTCCACTGGGCTCAGCCCCTCCATGCGATGGGTTGGGGTTAACCACAGGGAGCAGAGGCTGTGCAAAAGCAGGGACTGTGGTCCCTGGGTGGTACCCAGGGATGTGGCTCACGGCATATGAATCGCTCAAACATTTCTTCCAGTTCTACACTATTAGCTTTTTAGGCCAAAAAGGCAGAGTTCTCCTGAACATGAAAAAATGTTGGCAAATGAAATGTAGATTCCATGATAGACTTCATTAATCGCCCAATGATCTCCATTCAATGTAGAGACCGGAATATGAAATGTAGAGCACTGAAAACCATGCTGAAGCTATATCTACTGTGATACAGAGGAAAGTTCAGCTACATCCTTCTGAGTTTCATAAATGGAGGATGCACATCTTCCACCTTAAAAGAAGAGCAGCAGATGGGATGTGTTGTCAGCCTCTTTGCCCTTGGCATTTAAATTTAAAGTCAGTTCTTGTTAGGTAACTCTTATTCATAGCAGAAGGCATCATATTCCCACTTTTCTCTGAACAAGAAGAAAAGAATTGCCCCTTCTGAAGTACTAATGCTCTTGGTAAATTCATTGTGTAATACTTTCAATATGCTTATATCCTTTCTAATTGCAAAAAAAAATCAAAATAAATTAAAAATTTAAAAATTACACCATACTGTCAAGAGCCATAAAATGACCTAACTTGATGGTGTAGCTCTGCTCTCTGTTTTGATTTTCAAAACCATGTTTTCTCAGCAAAGCCTCCAAACAGCAGAAACATCCAGCATTACAGATGTTTACAATTATAGGCAACTGAATGAGAAAAGCAGGCTTCATTTATCAATCAGGATTTTGTTTTTGTTTTTATTTGATGTGATACCTACTTGTGGGCCCTTCCATGAAGTTGCATAATAGCAGCTTTTGAGGATTATATTTCATGGTCATAATAGAGGGGGAAAAGGTTTTAATATGTTTTCACAGTCTTATTATCTACTTAACCTTCCAGCATCATTACTCACCTAATTGCAAGCTTTACAAAAAAATCTCATACGATATGTCCTGTTGTGAGTTCATAACAGAAAACCTCTTAACAATTACTGGGATTACTCCAAACACTGACCTTGACAATCCCAACAGATCACTTTTGGAAGCTATTAGCCTGATGCTCTCTTCTAATACAGAGATTCATCTCAAGTTCCTTTTTCCTTCTGCATGTCCGGTGTGAGGTCCCCATGCTCCTCAGAGGTGGCTGAGTAACTCCAGGGATGCTGCAGAGTCCTTTTCTCCTAAGTCAAGCGGCTTCCCCTGATTTAAAAATAAATGGTGGTAAATTCAAAGTACATGGTGACCCAGACAGTTGTCTAGGTTATAACAATGTCTTCCCGCTAAAACATCAAAAAGAGCTACGTTCATTTTCATCACACGTAACTCTGATCCAGAATCCAGAGCTGTTTGCTGTATTGCACAAAACCAGGCACAGTGGTTTGTGCTTTTGCTAAAACACAAAGTAGCTTTTTTAGAAGTCCTTGATCTTGCATCTTGAGATGCTATTATGATTTTGTATTTACCACTGTCATGAGACACTGCTGCAAACACAGAAAACTGTTCCAGTCCTGCTCCAATGAGGAGAGTAACTCCCATACTCTGCACCAGTGACGTGCCAGGCATAGCTGAGTTTCAGGGGCAATTGTGTTTACCTGGGCTTCCTGCCAGCCACAAATTCCCCCTCTAGGTGTTATGCTTAATTTTCTTACTTTTGTCTGGGTTTGAGGGGTTTTTTTCCTGCTCTTCTACAACAAGCTAACCCAGAAAGACTAAGTGTTTGTTGAGGCCAGATGAGACTGGGACAGGTTCTGCCTGGAAGACTTCCTCCTGCCTCCACAACCAGTCCAGATGGGTCTCACAGGAGGTGAGAACTCAATAGTTGGTGCCCGCCCCACATCCCATGAGGGCCCACGGGTGTTGCTGGACACTCACTCCCATTCTAGGAGGGCAGGATACATCTGGGATGCAGCTAGACATGTGCCAGCACCCCACACTTTCATACACTGTCCCAGGGCAGGTAACAGATAAACAGGAGAAGGCGGCCCAGGCTCCCTCCTTGCAGGCTGACTGGACAAAACCTCCTCTGCAGAGGTTGGGCATATCCTCTTTCCCACCTGGAAATTTTGACTGAGAGGAAGAAGAAATTTCACCTTTTCTGCAGGAGCGCCAGAACAGCCAAGCAACCCCTGCTGCCCTCTTGTTGCCTGGAAGGCTCAGAGAAATGTTCTCTGCTCACGGACAGGTCAATGCACAAGGAGCCCGACCCTCCTCAGTGGCGCCAGATCTACGGCACATGCACTCACAGCGGATCACCTGATACACAGGAGACCTGACAAACTTACTAAGAATGTGTCAGCCATCTGTGTGGTACATGTGCAGCTGATACAGTGCATCCCAGCTGTGTCAGACGTGTGTGCGTGTGTTGTATAGTACCCAAACCCTTATTTCTCCATGAGATTTGCCAGGAAGAACTTCGGGCATCCTACAATTAAAAACTCACTCTGAGTACAAAATAATCTGAACTTGAAGAAGGTCTAGAAGAAGTCAGAGCATGTTGGAACAATGACGTTTTCATATATTGTCTTCCTGCTGGAAGTGTGCCACAAGAACATACGTGCAGAGACTGAGACTTCCTTCAAGAGAAACCGAAGTTGTGTCAGCATTTGAAAGTAGTATTGCATATCAGCAGAGCAGCCATGCTTATCTTCCCTGTGTAGGAAGACTATTTGTCCTTTTGTAGACTAAAAATTAAAAGGTTCTGATTCTACTGTCATTTGTGACATGATAAATCAGGTGTAACTGAAGAGCAGACAATGAGCGTAGTATATCATGCTCAAAAACAAACCTACTTGAGAAACCAACCTCATAGGGAGGGTGTCTATCTCTGCAACTGAAGGATCTCACAAGGAAGACCTGAGCTGTAGACCAGTGTTAGCCGGGCAAGTAAACAAGGAAAGTATTGCTATACACCTGTCCCCTTCTCACCTCATTTTAAAGCAGCCATCTAAAACAGATGGGTGAATTATGCCCTAAAAGTGTTCATTTCTCTCTGTCTCTCTCACAAAGGGGCTCTAGCTGAAATGTAATGCCCTACACTGTACATATCCCTATTTGGTCAAATCAGTGTAAGCTGACTCTCTGAATCTCCATGGAAAATTTTGCTTTCCATATCAGTGCAACCAGTATTCATCCCCTTGGAGACATTCAAATTTTGTAAGGTGAATCTCCTCCCTTCCCTGTAGCCCAGACACCTCTATTGTTGGACCTCAGTGTTTTACATAGATAATGCAGAGCTGGGTGCAATGGGGAGCAGAGGAAGAGAAATGGGAGAGAGAGGGGAGAAATCAACCCGCGGTAGACTGTCTTCTTTTAGAGTGCCCACAAATGATGTGTAAAGACTTGGCTGATTTAATGAAATGCATCTTACTATGGCATGAAAGAGGAAGGATGTGAAAGTATTGCCCTTACACTTTACTCACTGTGTGAAACCTCTGTTGGGAAAGAAAATACATCTGGAGAAAAGTACCTTCAGATAACTTCAGCTGTGTAAAAGCTAAGCACACAGTCCAGATCAGGCATGTTGGCTCCCAACATTTCTCACAGGGACCCTTCCAGAGGGCAATTCCTCCCATCCTAACAAGGTCTCAAATGTTTCAAATACAAAAAGGTTTTATGCTTCCTCCTCTAGATTCCTGCAATATGTGGGAAGAAAAACAATCATTCACTATCTTGCTTCTTCTAATGAGCTACAGAAATTACTAAGTTACTTAGTTATCATCATCTCTGTGCCTAAACAAGATCATTCTCTACTTCCTCTGCCTCTTCCCTATACATATTCAAGACTGTTAAATGCAAATCTCTGAGCTATGACCAGCCAAATTAGCTTAAGGAGGTGTGTAACCTCTGTGGTCAGGTACCCAGCACTGTGGCAGACTTGTGCCATTTGAGCACCTTTTTTAATCCTACCAATGCAGGCAAGGCGGTGTTGGTAGCACCGTTACTTGCTGTATTACTCTGAGGCAGGGAAAGGACAGTATTGAATTCTGTTGACTCTTTTCCTGGAGAGCTGCCAAAGGGAGCTCCAGAAAGGGCATGGGATCAGTTTGAAGGTGCGCAGCCCCCGGTGAGGCTGGTGCACTCCATGGGTTGAGGTACAAACTCACAAACAGAAAACTGACACAAATCCTCCTTTGCACTGAGCCTGTAATAACTAATCCTGCTTAAGAGAGGGGGCACATTGTAACTTCTAAAAAGAGGCAATTTAACGCCTAGGGTCCTTAAAACATCGCATTGTATCCTGCCTTTTTTATGGCATTCTTTAACAAACAAACAAAATGAACAAGAGAGACAGGACTAGGATAGGCTTTCAGTGCACAACATGGCCAAAAGAAGATTGCTTCAGGAACTGTAACTTTTAAATTTCCTATCTAACATTAAATTAACATCATTTTTCTTAAATTTACTCTACTCAGTTAAAAAAAAAAAAAAAGAAGCTGCTTGCATGTATCTTCCAGGCAAAGATCCAGCACTAGGGCTGTGTTGGAAACAAGTACCATTGTTAGACTTCATGGTCCATCACAGCCAGGCTCTCAAGACGCTCATAAAAATCTGGGACTCACTTTCATTATGATCAAGTGTGTGGATACATGCAAAGCACATTTGCATCACAGGGAGCAGAGAATTGCAGGCACATAATAACGTTTGAAGAAGATATACCACTCCATAGCAAGAGAGTCAGTTATGATTACTTAATGAAGAGGCTGATAGTTCTTTACTTGACATGTGATTCTTTCTGGCTTAGCAAAAGTGACTTTAAAGCTTTCTTTTTTAACTGTCATGGGATTTGAGATTTATGTGTGCAGACCTCCAATAATTAAATAACGGACATGTCAGTAATGGAATAAAGAGAAAGGCAATTAGTTTTGATTAAAAGATCCTAGTCTCTTCTAATGTTATTGGTAGGAATGGCACAGGCCAACACATGTCACCATCCAGCAACTATTTTTTCTTTCCTTTTCTTCCTTTTTTTATTTCCAGAAAGCTGAATTTACCATGCCAGATTACATCATTTTCACATACATTCCACATATGGCTCTTCCAAAAATTATAAACACAGATGCAGAACCATAGTTTATTTGGCTCTTGCCCCTGAGAGTGACACCCATTCAACTGCTAGCTGCAAAAGAGCTGTGCTGCAAAACTGAGGTAATGTGTGTGCCAAGATGAATTGTTTCCACCGGGAAGCAGAACTGAAGTCATTCCAGGGTTTCTGTTTCTTCATGTACCTTGCCTACTAAAGACCACAGAAGGTCAGTGTAGATGGTCTTCTGGACAAGTACCACTGGCCCAAGTAACCATTGGATTCAATGGTCCTTGTGGCCATTAGAGGTTTTTGCATGACTCATTAAGAAATGTGGACGATTACAGCATTCCTGGAAGCATGTGAAACAGACTCTTTTTCCCACTTCTTTATCCAATAGGTGTATGAGATATTCCAACTGCTTCAAAATCAAATCATGGCTACAGGCTTCTCACAGAATCCCAGAACGATTGAGGTTGGAAGGGACCTCTGGAGGTCATCTGGTCCAACTCTTTGCTCAGGCAGGGCCACCTTGAGCAAGGTTGCCCAGAACCATGTCCAGGCAGTTTTTGAATATCTCCAAGGATGGAGACTCCACATCCTCTCTGGGCAACCTGATCCAGGACTCAGTTACCCTAACAGTAACAAAGTGTTTTCTGATGGAGACTCCTGAGTTTCAGTTTGTACCCATTGTCTCTGGTCCTGCCACTGGGCACCACTGAAAAGAACCTGGCCCTATCTTCTTTACACCCTCCCTTCAGGTATTTATAGACATTGATAAGATCCCCCTGAGCCTTCTCTTCTCTAGGCTGAACAGTCCCAGCTCTCTCAGCCTTTCATCATAGGAGAGATGCTGCAGTCCCCACTTTTGTGGAGAGATGTCTTTAGCAGCAGCAAAGGTGTGCTGTTTGAGCCTTTGCAATTTCTTGTCTATCTACAACATGTAAAACTCCAGAACCCCACTTTCTTACTTCTACTAGCTACTCAGTTGTGCGTAGTTCTCATGTAGCGTATCACAGAGCAGGACATGTATACATCTTTCTCATAGAAACTTTATTTCTGATGTGTTGCATCTTCTTATCAAATATAAGATGTCTGAAGGAAAGTGCTTCATTGCTTTGCTTACAGGGTTTAAAAAAATCCTTCGATGATGAAGAAGAAAAGGTGACTGACTGCTGTAGTCAGTTGATTTATGGTTCCCTGCAACAGACCACTGTGTTTTGCCTGATGGAGGCTTTTTGGGTGGGCTTTTGACCCCACATTCCAAGTAAAATATTTTTGAAAGCTAACAGGAACAAATGGGCAGGTTTTTTTAAATTATTTAGGAACCTATCCAATGTCAAGGGCAGTTAGGTGTCTAAGTGTACTTAAATATCTGGGCCAGAAGAACAGCAAAGCCAGCTAAACCAGCTAGTAGGGCTATCACAGGTAATAGGTGGTGTCTCTGAGCGGTCTAGAATTAGCATAGCCTAAACCAGATTGAAAGCAGGGCCTGTCCTTTTAATAAGTGTTTGCCTAGTGAGTCACATCATCAGGGCCCCCACCTCTAACTGGAGCTTTTCAGACTGAAGCTGCTGGGGTGCTATTACTAATAATAGTATCAGGAGCCATACCACAGAGGGGTAGATACCGGCAGTCGCTGCAGCGTAATAGGGTGTAGCCAGCTCCAAAGGGGCTCTGGACAGGTTCCACCTCGATGATAGAGCTTGGGCTGCTCTCCACGGCTCTTTCAGATTGCATCTAAACACTCCTCCCTGGAACAAAGTCCTCAGGCGCTTCTCTGCTTCAAAGCCCAGCTGGGATAATAAGAATGAACAAACGCTTTGTCGTATATGTTGGAAAAAAGAAGGAAGACGCATTTCTTCAGTATGAGGCTCCTTGTAAATACAAGATCTTCCCTGAATCTTTCAGCTGTGTCCAGTCTTCCTGCAGTTATTGCTTGGCTATTCTTTGCAGCAGCTGTCCTGGCTGTAGCAGATCTACAGTTATATTGGTGTTAAACTCACTTTGGATGCACAGTGCAATTCCACCTACAAAGTAACTAGATCTGCCTATGCTGAGTCTTCCTAGCCTTGCTCCACCAGTGCATGGAGCAGGAGAGGGACTGAAAAACAACATTAAAACTACATGGTGTGCCCTGTAATCTGGGAACAGGCACAGCTCCAACACATCAAGAACTGCTCTATAATGCGCTAGAGAGATTTCTTCCTCCCTGGGTCTGGGGAGACCCTTTAAATACACTTTCCTCTCTCTTTCCCCTTTAGCCTGACCAAGTGCAGTGACTGCAGTAAGAGTTATGATGCTGGCTGGTAAGTGAAACAAAGTAAAAGCATTTTCCATATCAGCTTCCATGCACTCTTGGTTAGGTCCCCATAACAGGGGGAGAAACCAAGTGCACCCCATTGCTTCTGCACCCTTCGGAAGCCATTCTGGCAGTCCTGAGACAAAAGAAAAATAAGTCCTCCTTGTTTTCTCACAAATGTTCATTTCTCTCATGTCAGACAGCAGCTTAAGAAAAATGTTTGCCAACAAAATTGGCGGCTTGTAAGAGGGAAGTGAGAAGTCTGCCTTTGGGATACTGCCACCACAAGCCAAACCATTGCTCTTTCTGGTTGTAGCTGGGCTGCAGTGGGCAACACATGGAGGAGAAAGGGAATAACTCAGCAAGGAGGCTTTATGGAGTGGAAAACAAACAGACAATGAAAGGGTGTGTTCCTGAAATCCTTCAAAGGGTGTTAACTCTTTCATAGCAAGACTAATGACTCCCCCTTAAGCTGAGAGTTTCCTCTGTGCCTTGTTAAGGTTGGGCCAGATTCATCCAGGAGTCCTTTGATTGAAATCACTGGAGTGACACCACTAATAACCACAGCAAAACAATGAGCCAAACACTGTGTCTACGAGAAAAATATTTGTGCTGAAACTTTTTGTGAAACTTGGTTATGGCCCTGCCAAACTCTCCTGCAACGTTTCCTCGCTTGTGTGAATGGAAAGGAAACATGTCAAAAGGAATTTAGGGAACTGCACTCTAGCCTAATGTCAGGTTTGCAATGTGGTCCAGCAAAATCAGCCTAGTCGGAGAGCTGGGAATGGCTCGTATCTGAGAACACTTCAGACACAGCTCATGAAAGGACTGCAACATGGGACTCCACAGCTGGAACCATACATGGCTGCATGCTGCTCCCTGAACATTGTCTTTCCAATGAATGAGATGCACAAGCTGCTCTCTGCAGCTCTGCACCTTCACCAGGACTGAGGGCGCATCCCTGTCTCTGCTCCAGTGATGGTCCGATAGCCAGAGAGACACACTATTGGGCAGCCTCTGTCCCTTCTCAAGGCTGAGGAGGGCACAGGTGCTGTGCCTCCCTCCTGCCAGGCTGCTGCCCTGCCCACTGAGATATGTGGAAGGTGGCTGTCAGAGCTGCAATCATTTTCTCCTCGAGGCTGCTTTTTGAAGACTGTGCCTCATCTGGCTGTTTCGCGGGGGCCACGTCAGACTGCAGGTGGCCTGGGTGCATCCCTGACTCACGCACTGCTGCTCTGCAGTGAAGGCACCTCCACTACCTCCCCGCCACCACTGGTGTCTGTTGGCCAGCTCTTGGTGGCTTCCTACTCAGCACGCAGGATCTTTGCGTCATCCTGCCGAGGTGCCGTGGGGTGCTGCAGTGCTTTGGGGTGCGGTCCTCCATCTTTTTTTTTTNAAAGAGGCTTGCGAGAGTCCTGCTCTCCCCCACACTTTATTTCCGCCCTCCCGGTTGCAGCTTGCCACCCCCTCAGTTGTGCCGACACAACTGCTTACGAAGCCACCCCACTCAGCCAGGTTGCTAAAATGCCCTGCGGTGAACTGGGGCACAAGGAGGGAAAGGAGCTGGAGGAAATGGGTTGAGTGGAACATGCGGGAAGGGCTGCAGCGAGCCTTGCTGCTGAGCAAAATGGCTGTGGATTTGTACCCCAGTGGTCTATACAAACAAAAGAAGGGCTTTGGCCACTCGCTCCTCTGTGTTTCCACTCCGCAGGTCAGAGGTCTGGAGCAGAGGGGTTGCGGCACTCACCTTTCAGTGCCTTCACCTTTTATTCCGAGCCTTACTTTTCTCTCCCGTCTCCAAACCTGATTTGCTGCTCTTGAAGCCGGGAGAAGATCAAGCAGGACAGGACAGCAGGAATGAGACGTTGTCTAGCTGGGAGTTACAGCCGAGGCAAAGACAAAACTTAAAACCCTGGAGATACGCTATCGTCCATGAGTTTTAACAGGGCATTTACATCCAGCTCCAAGTCATCACCATCTGCCTTTCCTAAGAAAGAAAGAGAGACAAACAAGCAGGCAGAAGGCAAGGAAGGAAGGAAGGAAGATTTTGTGCTTTTGAGGCTGCCTTCTGAGTTCAGGGCTGATTTTCAGATAGGAACACATCTCCTCTTGTTGTCTCAGCAGGTCATCCAAACGTTGCCAAGCACCAGATGTTTGAAGTGGCAAATTATTTGGAGATTTAAATTTGTTTGATGCTAATCTCCTTCTGATAGGGCTTTTATTGTTTTTCTTTTTCTTTATTTTTAAGACTTTTCTTCCCCTAAGCAAAAGCTCAAGTTTAGCTGAAAAACCGTCCTGTAAAAGTGGGAGCGAATGTCTGTAAGGGGGAGGAAAACAGCAAGGAAAGATCTCTGCAGTTGTGTCCTTGATTTCCAGAGGTTCTTGCACTCTGAGGACTGAGAGTTGGTTTCTGTCTGTCTGCTGACTCACGTCCTCTCCTGCAAGGAAGAGGCAGTGAGGGAAAGACCGATCTCTGAGAATGGCCTTCTTTCTCATGGCTGCCACAGTCTTGAGCACATGGAGTTTTCCTATTTCTTCACAAACTTCCTGATATGTGACTGTTCCCTGGGTTGGTTCTGTGTTTCCCAGTGCCACTTATCCCCCAAAACCTATATAAAAGCAGCATTATTTTTTCAATTGAGAATCCTAAAGAGTCTCAGCAATCATTTCTCATTAAAATGAAAGATAAGGTAAAAGGGGTAGATAAAACGTGTGTGACATACCATGAAACACCATGAAATATTGTGACGTGTAGTGGTGGAATGAGTAGGATTTTATTTCCCCTAACTTTTAGCTACCTTTCAGTTTCTGCAGAGTTCATCTGTGCCCAGAGATATTGTTGATGCAGCTTGTTACAAAGGAAATATTCACTGACCACAAACTTGGATAAACATATTCCACCCTCACCAACTTTCTTAGTCTAAAATAGGCACGTATTCTTCAAGTCTGGGGGAAACAAAAAGACTTTGACAAATATCCTAACTGAATGTATTATTTATTCGAGAATGTCTCCCAGGTTTGGGATAGGAGATGTGGAAAGAATATTAGTTTTATTATTGAAAAATTAATCTACACTGTAAGCAAAGTAATCATGCCAGAATTTTTTTTTTTTTTTTTTGCTTCAGAACTGAGTGACCACAGAGGGATCTGATCTGGAGACACCACAAAACAGCTTAACCCACAACAACTGTGCCAGCCAGCTTCTCTGTGGAGGCATTTCTTACCAGTCTTGTCTGGCTTAGGAAAATGAAATATGCTTAGCAAATGCATTGCATAACACATATTGATTACTGTATTTTTAAGTGTCACAGGAGCAAAGAAGATTTCAATGTTTTAAAGTGAATGCATCTAGAAATGGTTTGACATCTCCAAAAAGGTTTCAGTTTGTTACTGTGAACTCAAAAGTCTTCCCAGGTTTGGACACTGCCAGCTAACACATTTTTCCCTGGCAATTTCTAGTCAACAATCAGGGTTGTTTAAAATCTTGTTAGCCACTATGTTACCAAAAAACCCCTTTCTCTTAGTGCAGAGTACACTTCAAAGTAATAGATTGCATATTTCTGTCTTTGCTCAGTCATTTTTAAGTAACCATTGCGTTCAGAAGTGCTTACTAGAGAAGATGAGATAGCAATCAGTTATATGCAACTTTAGGAAGTATGCAGTAATGTGAGGCTTCATGAGACCAAACTTCGTGTGCTAAGGGGGTTTTGTTTGGTTTTTCAGTCCACAGCTACAATGAGAAAAAATGACATGGGCGTTTTGTGATTTTACCATCAATAATTCCAGCCTTTTTTCATGCTGCTTCGTAGTCATTTTAGACAGTGCAAAGTGAGTTAAAAGTGGGTGTACCAATCAGACCGATAGTAATTTACTCCCACTCTGCAGGGACGATAGTGACTATGCATGGTTGCAGGTAATGGAGAATCATGGTCTCTGTTTTTCCACGTAAGGGACTAGATTCTACCACTCCTACTCAGGCTGAAGTCCTAGTTTTACAACACGGGAACTTCAGCAGAAACACCGGTGTAAGGGGTTCATGTTTGCCACCCCCGCCTTCAACCGCATCTTTCCAGGTATCACCACGCTGCCCCTACATTAGCAAGCTCAGCTGCGTTTAAAAATAACCCCCCATTTCTGAAGGCTGTTTTTCTCTTCAGTGGTTGGCGGAGGAGGCGGCGTGCGCTCTGGGGGCGAGAGCGGGCAGGCCGAGGCAGGCAGGAGCGCCTTCCCACAGCACCAGTCCTGGTGCTTGGGTAGCCTGCCACGGCAGCCGAAAGCATTTCATCCCTACCTGAACCATGGGCAGCTCAGAGTCCTTGGAGTCTCCCCATGCACAATACTGCCTTTTCCTACCATGGCAGTGAAATGTTTTTAAAGAATGGGCTCTGTTTCCCCTTTGCATTCCTACCTGACTGGTGGATCTTCTGGGACTCCTGCTCCCTTTTCTTCTGATAACCTTGCCAGCGTGTCAGGAGCGTACCTTCGGAAAGGCCATGCCCTTTCTCAATAGTTGTCATGGGCCCAGGTAACACTGAGGCTCGATACAGGGGCAACAGCAGCCAGAAAGGAAGAATTTAATATGTAGAAAACTAAACTAGATGATGCAACGGTTTCTCAAGTCCTTATTCAGACTCTATGGGTCCAATATGAGAATTTGCAAGTAAAGAGTTAATCCTCCAAATGTTTCCCCAAGTGAGGCCACTTTCTGATGCCAACAGTCGAGCTTGTGTACAAGAACTTAATGCACAAGGAGACTTAGACACTGACAGAGCAATGGCTTTTGCACCTCAAGAGTTGTTAAGGTGTTGTTATTTTCTATAAATTATTCTTTTATTCTTCCTGTCCAAAACAGGATGATCCAAAACAATGATCCAAATTTTCATTCAGACACAGTCAAAATACCTCCCCATAAGCCAGCACTTCCAGTATACAAAGCACTTCTCAGACACCCATTAATCCTCAAAACAGCCTGTGAGGTAGGAAATTGTAAGTGTTATTATCCCCACTTCACAGGTGGGGACTCTGAGGCAGGGAGATTATGTGATTTGCCACAGGCTACACAGCAAATCCATGCCAGACCCAGGATTAAAATTCAGCAGCACCTGACATCTGGGCAAATACTCAAGCCCTGGTCTCTGCTGCCTCTAGAATACGTGTTTACTTGTGCACATGCCTATCTTAAGCAGGTCTCCTGATGAGCATTCATAATCAACCACTGTATGTCCCTGTGTAGTACAAGGGTGTACACACATACCAAGAATGTACAAATCTAAGCAAAGCACAGGCTAAAACATGTCAATTTGAAGAAATCTCCCCAGAAGTCTAAAGGAAGATCCGCACAGCAAACTTTTGAAAGTTGTGTATTGCTAGTCAACTTCAAACAAAGCAGTAAAGTCTGGAGCATAGAATGTTTTGTGTTATGCCAACAGACATAAAGGATATTATTTAAATCAGTGTTTTCCTGTCCATTTGCTTTCTGAAGAAAATGCATAGACTGGCCTACGTTCAAGAGCTGACAAAACTTCTGATTTCCTTGTGCTGGGAAACACAGATTGGATCCCTGAATTTAAAAGAAACATCATAAATTTTCATGTAAGAAGTGAATCTTTCTGATAAGGTTACTTTACTTTGAAAGAGGTAGACAAAATATACCATTCATTGCTCTAGTAGCATGCAGGATATTTTTGTCTCTTTTCATACTACTGAGTCCTCTTTGTCAGTTCGTTATGCAAAACCCTGATCACAGAAGTTTAATGTTTTTGTTTTTCCACAGTGGAAAGTACTTCTTTGCTGTAGTTGTCCTGTCAGCTCTTGCCAAAACGTGTCGTTGTTCATTTTCCATCTCAAAGACTGTTATGAAAAGATTAATTTCTAACCTCAAGAGAAAGAAAAGGGTTTTTTTTCTGTTTTCTTCACAGTTTGTGTGTGAGTTATTTCTAATGACCACTGAAAAAGGCAGAATAATTTTAAAAAGTGGCAATGAATGGGAAGGTTTTGGATCACATTTCTTCTCTGGCACTGGCAGACCCTCCCTTTTTGTCTTCTCATCATACTCTGCACCAAGAGTCTGTGAATTAAGTTTGCATAATAACGCCCCATCAGATCCTTTCTCTTCAATTGCTAACCTGAATCAATACAGAACAGCTACTCATTCATCCACATCTTCAGTAACACGATCCACTTTCCCTGGTTTCTCCAAGCTCTTCTTTCTGACCACAGCTCTGTCTTCTTCAGCCTTGCCCACTCACTTCTCACTCACCTGCTTCCTCTCATTGCAGCCTTAGAGGTTACCAGAAGGTATTAGAAGCAGAGTGAGAGATAAAGAGAGGGGGCAAGGCTGAGAAAATAAAATGTAAGAAGTTCTTTCATGGGGAAAGAAAAATAATAGCAAATTTCTGCATTTCAAAATATTTAAAGGTATGTCCAAATATTCTTGCACAACAATTTAGTTTATTTATTAAATAATTTTGCACTGCTGGGTGTGTTCTGTCCAAAATAAAAGAAATGCAGTATGATAGTCAAATCTTAATGGCAGTCAGATATTTCCTGCAAAGCATGTTGCAACACTGATAGGAAAACATTTTGGAACCCTGCACTGCTAAAAGAAGCATACCTAAAAGCCAGCAACAACTCATCTGTCCCATTAAAGCAGATTATATATGCTATTAACCAGTGTATCTCTCCCAGTCCACTCAGCGCATATACCACTTGCACTCTTCTCAATACACTTTATTTTGTATTTTGCTGCCCAGTTCCATACAACATACAGCAACACAACCACTCCAGTCACTTTGATTTATTCTTACGTCTTCTTTTTTCTTTTCTCTGTTTGCTTTATTTCTTTTGCTTTTTTCCCTTTCTTTCCATCAACCAGTATACATTTTCCTTCTTGTTTTTATCAGTGTGGTTTATGTCCCATCCTTTTGCAACCAGTGGCAAATTGCTGCCACCCGAAATCCTTGTGAAGACACATCACACTTCATTCATAACCATAATGAAGTTACTCTTCTTCTGCAAAGGTATTCATTCAGTGGTTGCCTATCTCATACTTGGATTTGGTTTTAAATGCAATATTTAAAACTGCTTCTTGAGCCTATGCCACTGAGCCATGCAATTCAAGTCTAGCTCAGACACAAATTCCTTGTAAATAGATACATCATCCTTTTTGAAGCACAGGGAAGAGCAGGAGACCAGTAAAAAGCAGTCCAGGTTGCTCCGCTGGAACGTGGGGAGAGGAGTTGCTCACCATATGCTCGAGAGCCAGTTAAGAACTAATTGGCTCCCCAAAGTCCAGTTCCCTCAAGAGCTGTATCATCCCTTGACACCTGGTATGATAACGCATAGTAAGAGTCATTTTAGAGATAAGTGATGCTTATAGTTAGTTAGACTGCAAGGACCAGAAATTTATATGCAACACTAGTTCCTGCTGGGACTCTTCTGTCTGGTCTTAGTCATACAGTTCAGAGGTAAAATAACAATGATAAAACTAGTAATATTGCTTAAAGTTTATTTTCTTTGCTTTCTTCACTTAAAGATAAGAATGCCCATTATTTTTAAATCACTCATCTGCACTGGATAAATGTTACAGTTTGTGGGTGTGCCAATTAAAGTTAATTATTACTTGACTGATCTGACTTAGCATTAAAATGTCTGGTAGAACTGGCTCTAATCTTGCAAAGGGGACTTTTTCTTCTGTATTCCTGTGTGATTAGGAAGCTTGTTGGTTTGGGATCTGGATTTCCTGGTCATCCGTGCAAAAAATACAGGATGCTTGATGAATGCCAAAATCATTCCGTATAATATAATATGTTTCAGCTGCATTGGGCCTGACCTTCATTTCTTTGGAAAGACGTAATTGGTGCAATTCACCCCATTTGGCTTAGCATGAGTTGTAAAAATCTAAGTGGTGCCACTGATCTCTTTTTACGGCCAAAGGAAAGAAATAGGAACTTCTTAATGTCCTTGTTTCAGCTGGGATAGAGCTAATTTTCTTCCTAGTAGCTGGATTTAGTATGAGAATGATGTTGATAACACATAGCATTTTAGTTGTTGTTAAGTAATGTTTATGTTAAGTCAAGGACTTTTTCAGCATCCCATAAAAGCTGAGAGGGAGCATAGACAGGACAAGTTGTCCAGAGGAATATTCCACACCATAGATGTCATACTCAGCCTATAAATGAGGGTTGGCCAGGGGGGGAGGAATTCATGATTGCTGCTTGGGAACAGGCTGAGCATCGGTCAGCAGATGGTGAGCAATTGCACCGTGCATCACTTGTTTTGTATATTTTTTATCATTATTATTTTTTTTATTTTCTCTTTCCTCTATATTTTTTCTTATTACTTTCTGTCCTATTAAACTGTTTCTATCTCAACCCATTAATTTTGCTTTTTTTTTTTCTGTTTCTCTCCCCCATCCCACTGGCGGGGTGGGGGAGTGTGCAAGTGGCTGCGTGCTGTTTGGCTGCCTGCTGGGTTAAACCATGACACTGAGCCATTCCATCCTAAAAAGGTACTAGAGAGAGCTGATGTGATGCACGTTCTGAGAACTGTTTCTTTCATGTCATTGGCTATAAAAGAAACTCACAGGGTCTCGTTCAGGTTTGGACAGCAGAACTTAAATTAGATAAATCCCGTTCATTTTCATCCAATGGCTGACCACGACTATTGTATCTGTGGTGGGTAGATTATCTGCATCAGAATATATCTTTCCCTTTCCAACTTACTAGTGTGGTTTCAATTACAGCTTTCAAAAGTTCAGTTTTCAGTTCTTTCAAGAAAAAAATAATTTTCATTTGTTTTGGTTTAGTCTGAAACTACATTTTTTACTAGGCAATACAACAATAACAAGACAACAAAAATGTTTACTATTGACTGAAACTTTTCATTCAACTCAGAATGGGATGTTTTGTTTTCAGCTTGGCAATTTTTAGCTGTTCCTTGGATTTTCTTATCCCTTTAAAAACTAGCATTAAATGCAGACAAACTTTGAAATGAACTATTGCCTCAAAACAAAAAATCAGAAAACTTATTTCAGAAAATGTTAAGAGGAAATGATGCAACAGAAGTATCGAGAAAGGCATGCCAAATCCCGTTTCAGATCTTCTGACATTCTATATTTTGGAAAAATAAATCACTTATAAGAAAAAATGTTGTTCAGTTCTAGTTTTCTTGTAAGTTATTTCAAATCAACAGCCCTAAACAAAGTAGCTCTTTCTTTAATGTGCCTCCAAGTGCATAAAAATAGGTATTCAAAGGCTACATATATATGGAAGAGAAAATTAATAAATTTAATCATCTAAGCGAGAAAAAAACAAAGACCAAGCATAGAGATGGAAGTGGAAGGAAATTTGATCTCATTTGTGAAATAATTTAAGCCTGTGCTCTGCTGCACGGTTGTCTGTTAAACATTTTGCTGAATTGGAGCTCTGAACTTGGCAACTAAGAGACATGCAAACATATATTAGAGCTTATATTTCCAGTGAGGTAAAAAAAAAAAGAAAAATGCACACGCCAAATACATGCATGCTGCCCCTTCTTGAGACTAGCGTTGTCACCGTCTGGCAGGTGTGTGATGAAATAGATAGGTGGGACCAGTCTTTGGGGTGCTGTTGGTATTAGAGGCAATTGAGAAGAGCTGTTATTGCACCGGGGAACATTTAAAACACAAACACCCACTCACTCCTTTCTTCTGTGTGCTGCATTGTGCTGTCCCTACCTTGCCATTCACAGATCCTGTTTTCCCTCTATTCCTCATCTCCACTGTTATTTCTTTCTTCTTTTTGTCTGTCAGGAGGCTGTGGGAGGGCCCTCGAGTACCTTTTCCTCTTCATTTCATTCCCAAATGAAAAGAAAGAAAAGGACTCTGGGTTCCTTTCAAGTATTACTCATACGTTTCTAAAGGTGCTGAGATCCAGATTAATCTCCAGAATAAGCTCCACTAATTGCTCAAAGTTCCTAGGGAAGATGTTGATTTTTGCCTCTTATCAACGTGTGTGTCACTAAGCAGAGTTATAATAGCACCTCTTTAAACTGTCTGGGTATTATTACGACATTTATTTCTTTAAAAAATTCTTCCTGCTCTGTTTCATTACTGCTGACTACTCTCCTTTGTACCTATAAAAAAGATAAATTAATATATTTCTTAGAACTGTTCATGCTTCCAGAGAGAGAAGAGAAAAGTATAGTCCTGGAGGAAGCTCTACATTCCAAACCTGAGAAGGAAACACACCTCTTGTATCCCTTATATTGTCAAATATTGCCCTACAGTTCTCACTTAGCTGGCGGAATAAGGGTATGAAAAAGTGTTTCTTGGAATGAAATATGGAGTGGATGAATTACTCCCACTGAGGCTCAGACACATGGTGTGCAGGATCAGATGCTATGGGAGGATCCAGGTGTTCCCTTGTCTTTTACTTACTCACTCAACAGATTTTACAACCATTTGAGTTCATGTTATACTGTGCATACATATGTCATCGTAGCCAGGGCATATTAAAGAGGTAAAGCAATAGCCTTTGAGCACACTCTGCAACTCTGTGCCAAGAGATATTGTCACATGCTCTCCATATCATAACCAGAGCTGTGTCTCTTTCCCTTGTGCTTGGCACGGCTTACTGACCATGAGATCATGGCAGATGGGAGTCTGGACATGATAATGCACTCGTTAGGAACTGAAGCTGCTGCTGGTAGTGTCATTAAATTTTTTTTAAAAGAATCCTCAAAGCCAACCTTGGAAACTCCCTCATCTCATCTTACTCTGATTACTAGCAGCATTATAAACATGGCATTCCTGAGAGAGTATGGAGGCTATGCTAGAAGTGAACCCAGAGCGAAACCATCTAACTGCAGCAGCATGAAGCAATAGAGTGTAGTGCAAGAATAACAAAGAATATTTGTCTGGAAACATGTTGGGTTTAGCGGCAAAAATTTAGCAAAAGCAAGAAGAGAGTATGTCCCGATTGTGCAGCTGCCCTGCCAGCTCCTGGAATGGCAGGAAGATGGTTGAAACCCTGGACTGATACAGCCTTACTGAGTAGTCCTGCCTGCCAGTTGTTGAAACTTGATAGCCAGCTTCAGTCAGGTCATCAGAGAAATTAGTTTCAGGGATGCATTTTGAGGATGAGGGGTAATGGCTTCAAACTGGAAGAGGGTAGATTTAGAATAGATATTAGGAAGAAATTTTTCACTATGACAGGTGGTGAGGCACTGGAACAGATTGCTCAGAGAAGTTGTGGATGCCCCATCGCTGGAAGCATTCAAGGACAGGTTTGATGGGGCTTTGAGCAACCTGGTCAAGTGGGAGGAGTCCCTGTCCATGGCAGGGGGGTTGGAACTAGATGATCCTCAAGGTCCCTTCCAACCTGAACCATTCTATGATTCTATGATAGGCACTACAATGTAAGAGGTACCTACATCTTTCTTTTTTTCTTTTTTCCCTCAGAAGAAAGAGTAACCCACTCAGAAAACAATTACTGAATTACTGTCAGAACACTGTAGGAGGGAATATTACCTCAGCAGGGAGCATTAATGCAGTCGTTTACAATAGCTCGCATTCTGACTTCTCTTCCACTTATTGTCAAATACAAAGGGATGGTCAGGAACCGTGTGGAATGAGAACCAACCAAAGAGTATGCTAACAAAAGAAGGAAATGGTGCAGATGTAGTCAATCATCCACTCTTCCTGCACCAATATCTCTTCACTACCACCCGGATGTAAGGACATACAGCTTGCTTGATTGAAGCCGCTTTGCCCCACAGCTAGGCTGGAGTGTACAGAAACCCTCAGCAGACGCTGAAGGATGGCAGCTCAATACCGTCATTAACAAGAGTTGGTTTATCATGTGCTTTGTCTTTATTTCATGGTGCTGTTCCCCTCCAGCGTTCTGCCTTTTTATTGCCCTTCTGAAAACTGTCTTCCTCTTTCCTTCCTGAGCTCATGTATCTATTGATGCGCTGAGGGCTTGATTTCTCAGGGCATGTGAATTCCCCACCTCCCACTGGGCATTATCTAATTTATGTCAGCCTTATATCACTATCAAGGATAGCAAGGTAAAACTGGAGTGCGACTGTCCACCTAGCCCCATGGCAGGCTCACACGGGTACAAGGTGTGGGGCATCACACAGGGCTAGGAGATGGAATAGGTAGGGTGACAATCTGGCCCAGAGCTTGGGGAGCTAGTAGAGACATGAGACATTACTAGCTGTAGAAAAGATTACTTCAAATAATATTCCTTTAATCCAGTCCACTGTCAATGGAGTTGTATCCCTGAAAACACCGGAAAGACGTTATACTTGCTTTTAACAAGAAATGTCATTTCTTGGCAAATGACGGAAGGGGAGTTGTTATCTAAAAGATGAGCAACTGAAGAAGTTGGTGGAAGAAGCAGAACTATTAATAATGCTACACTAGAGAAATACACGTAGGTTATAAAATATGCGGTATCAAACAGTTTTCTCAAGATCAAAGGTTCAAACCATTTCCTCAAAGGACCTTTTAATGGGTAATGATCAGGAGCGAGTGCTTCCGTGCTGGCCAGGATGCATGATAAGGTATGGCTTCAAGGAAACTCTTTGTAATTTCATGGAAAGATAAAGTAAAAGGACCTTGCTTTCTTAAAATAACAGGAAAATATCCCTTATGATACACTGCCAGATCTATCCATCTAAGGAAAAAATGAGTTGGAATTCAGTCACACTACTGAAGAATTTGTAAAAGCCAGATCTGAGTGAGTTCGTCCTTATACATCCTTAAACCACATTGTCTGAAACTATAAGAGCTGTATGCACGTATCTATACACGCACCCACACAATTGCTTTTAAAATGCTTCATCTCTAAAACACAGCTGTAGTGTATGCCTAGAGACATGGTGACTTCGGTGGTGATTCAGCTAACTCATGTTGATAGTTAAGATGTTTCTTTAAGGTACACTAGGAAAGTTTCCAAATCTGTTTTCTCACCCTCAAAGAGAGCTAAGACATTAAAAATGACTTTGTAAACAAAGAGATTTCCAGTATACCAATGATGTGGCTGCATTGCACAATTAAGAGACATGTTTAGGACTTGAACACCAAGGGACTCTAGGCTAAAGCTCTTTGCCTGCAATTTTGAACAGACCTTTCTCCTCTGAGAGGCAGCCACCCGTGACTGCACAGCAGATCAAGTGAGGCCACGGTCTGCTAGTCACTCTACATTAGTTATCCCTTCATGGTGTTTGCTCTACAGAGGGCATGGATTCATTGCAGGCCATAGCCACAGGGTCTGCGTCTTTTGAACAGGGCTATAAAGGCTTGTGCTTTTAGCTGTGGAGATCTTTGGTTTGGTTTCAAGTGCTGCACCAGCACAGTAGCTAGGGGAAGGCAGTTGTGAAGGTACAGCAGTAAGGCTTCATCTTCTTCAGTAAGAACATGGGACTTCCAGCAAGCACAAACACATCTGGAGACTCATGCCACACTCTTCAATAGCTCTGTTACCCAACCTCGTTCAGACAGAAACTGTACCCGTAGGCCTCTGTCACAGCGTGGGCTCCACCAGCAAAGTTTTGGAAGCAGAGCAAATAGGCAAGCTTCACAGCAAGGCGAGCGTGCACATTGGGCTCTGGACACTCTCCCATTCCCAATGGAAATAATAAGAGAGTACCTGAACCCTGAGCCAGCACACAGACCAAGAACCCATGAGCCTTTTCATTCCCCTCCAGGAAACTGGTGTGCTAAGCATTCAGTGTGTGCTGAAGTGTTCTGCTCTCCTGCAGCCCAAGCATGTCACCAAGTTCACTCCTTATGCAGAGAAGGAAGGAACGGCTGCTTGTCAAAGTAGACTGAGCTCTAGAGGTCGAACATCTGCTGCTTTTCCTGAAGGTTTCAGACCTCTTCCCTATTAGTAATGCCCCATGTAATGGAAGCTTGCCAAACAAATTACAGAAATTTCAGGCTTAATAAATACCACAAGAGCTACAAGTTCAAGAATTTGATTCTGTTTTAGTTTGGCATGCTACAACATGAAATTAATCTACTAGTGCATCTTCAAGTACTTTCCAAATAACTCTACTGTTTGTTGCACACTTCTCTATGTTTACAGAAAAAAAAAGCCATTATTTCTCTAGGTGCTCCTCTTTCTATAGCCCTAAGTTATTGTCTTGTAGTGGGTTTTGAAACTGTGAGAAACAATTTGCATTGACTTCACAGCTATAATTTATAAGGAACATAATGAGTCATTGTCACAGGCTGTTTGCCTTTGTTCTCTTCTACTTCCTTCTTTCTAAAGGGAATTTTCTTAGAAAAAAAAATATTCATTTTGATAGATAGCTTCAGGACTCTTAAAAAAAAAAATAGGAGCATTTCTGGAAAGTAGTGTGAGTCAAAGACAAAGTTTGACCAAAGAAGAAGCACATGAGACAACATGTTATATTTAGTGCTAAAACTTAAAAGAAGATTTGCATAAAGGGTATTATCCATTCTTTACAAACACACCACCCATATATTCGTACACTTACACCTATTGCTTAACAATAGCTTGGTTATTGCAGCAGTGAAAGTAGCAGAAAACTCTAGCTCACAGAAATATTTGCACTTTGCAACACTTAGGGTTTGGTCAGTCAATTGGATTTAAGGGCATGTTTAATAAGCAATTTTATCTCCCTGAAAAAAGACTCTCTTTCACTTGGAGATTTCTAATCTCATTTCCAAGCGTAAACATTACTGAGTGCGGAGGAATAGTATGTTCTGTCTGGTTTTGAACCTCTCTGAAAAACAATAAGGTAAGATAACGTGGACAACTAGGGCCATCATGTTTGTAACCCAGTAATTATTTAGATTGCTTAAAGCCCTTAAATTGACATGGGGATACACACCCAGCACAAATATCTTTTGCTCCTTTCTAATTTCACACAGGGAAAAATGATTTTATTTCCCTCTCTCCCTCGGACTTTCCTAAATCCCTGCTTTTGCCCTTGTTGCAGATGTGTGGTGACTGATGGAGCAGCCCCACTGGCTCCCCAGCAGCTCTCACCTTTCACCAGTCTGACTAAAGTGGCAGAAGAGCGTGGTTTGCCTTCATGGCCTAGAAAGTGGGACTTCTCACAAGTAGCCTTAATGAACAAATGTTTCATGAACCCCTTCTGAATAAGAGATACCAATTGGCTATAGCTGCCAATCACCTTCTACTGACAACTTCCCTAGATATAGACGCCAAACTCTGCTTATGTTTCCATATTGAAAACAGTATTTCTGTTTCAAGTGTTTAAAGAAAACCTTGGGCTTCACTGTACATAGACAGAGATGAAGCTCTTGAGTGAGGCTGAGACAGCGGCGCCGAGTTGGTCTTTCAACAGATTTCAATATGGGTAGAAATAAATTCTTGCAACTCAGTTCAGAAAAGCACCTAAGTGCTGTTAGATTTAAGCAGTCCCTTAGAAGTACTACATGCATTTTAAAGGTGTCCACTGAATGGGGCCTTACAGACTAATTTGTGTCATGCGTGAGAGATGCTGCATTCTTCTCTAATTCTAGCATGAGTGGTCATAGATAAATATGTATAT
Organism: Anarhynchus alexandrinus; assembly: GCA_008711295.1. Taxonomy (NCBI): domain Eukaryota; kingdom Metazoa; phylum Chordata; class Aves; order Charadriiformes; family Charadriidae; genus Anarhynchus; species Anarhynchus alexandrinus. The sequence continues at coordinate 2,203,343 of VUYV01000108.1, forward strand.
TTTTATAAATACACTCACACATATATACAACAATCATGGGTTTATGATTAGCTGATGCTGACAATCTGACTAAGATGACACTAGGGTGAATCACTACCACACCAACTTTGCTCAAGGTCAGACTTGTTTTCTGTTTTCTTTTTCCTTCATAATATGGCTTTTGTTCAAGGTGATCCATTTGAAATACGAAAAAAAAAAAAACAAGAAGTGTCTTTGAAAATGGTTGTGGTTTATTTGCATAAGTAAATCATTTGGAGGAAAAGAGTACGCACATTATATTTATCTGGTGGTATCTTTTTATCCCTTTTCTTTACTTTTTTTCCAGCCACATGCACATTATATTTATCTGGTGGTATCTTTTTATCCCTTTTCTTTACTTTTTTCCAGCCACATTCAGGATTCAACTTTCTCATGTGAAACCAATGTGGTCTTTTTTCTGCTGTAGACATAACACAAATGACCTGTCAGATGCTCACTATGTGACTCATGTGCCATAATGTGGAGTGATCTAGAATACAGAGTCTGGAAAAAGTGGCAGAAAAAGTCTTCACAGTCAGGATTTCCTCATGTAAGTCAATAGCAGCTCTGAAAATCAGTGGAGTTATGTACATGTAAAACAGCATCAGGTCTTAACGTTCATCAGCTGCTATGTTATGACGTACAAACTATGGAGATTAAGTGGAGTGGGTTTTGAACTTGGGACAAAAGAGCAAATGTAAATACTGTCCTCCAACCAGACACTCAGAGAAACATCCTGAGAAAAAAAAAAAAAAAGATGTCTAGCGTGGCTGGCTCTGAAGCAAAACCAGCACATCCCTGTCACACTAGCATGAGATCAGAATCAAGTCCAGAAAACTCAGAAAAAAAAAGTCTTTCAAATGACACTGCTAAGAAGTTTTCCACATAGCTGATGCTATTTACTGTTACATTTCCAATGGTCTCCATAAATGCATACCCATCACTGGTTGCACAGAGGCCCTGAATGCTCTAGGGTTAAGCTAGTCCTGCACCCACAGCTGAAACTGAGGAGGACATTTGGCAAAATATCAAAAGAGTTTCCTGCCTTCTCAAAACTCCCACTTCTTGTTTGGAAAGCTGATTTTTTTTCCGAGGCAAGCCATGGCAGTTGGCTGCCAGTTTGTTTTTTCATATGCACAGATGACGAATGTGATGACAGATGGAGCTGAAGCATGGGTGAAGCCGGTCCAGGAGATGCAGTGGACACAGAGGAGATGCCACCAGCGACAAGGGGCAGAAGCTGCCTTGCCCTGTGGACTGGAGCTGGGCTAGGCAGCCTGCAGGCTCTTTCCAGCTGTGCCACTGGCCTGTTGCTTGATCCACAGCAAACTCCATCACCTCTCTGTCTTCCTGTCTCTCTTCTCATGTCCCTGTCTCATCCAGTTGTATTGTGAGCCACCTGAGACACACTGGGACCCTATCAAGTCCCTGAGAGCTCTGCCCTGGTTGGTGCCTGCTGGTTTGCTGGTGAGAGGGTGGGTGGCCCCAGCAGCAGGCAGAGGCGGGGAGAGGCAGCAAGCCTCTCTGCCTGGTGCACATCAGCCCAGGGTTCCCGATCGGGAGGTGCTCTGCCCTGCAGCCAGGCTGGTGGCAAAGCAAATATCTGGAGCAGAGCCTTGCCTCTGCCCGTGGGGAGGGAAGAGATGGTTAGATGAGTGCACTGCGCACGGCCACCTCGTTGATCCCCTGCTTAGTGATTTCCAGACAGAAGAAAGAGGTGGACCCAGAGCAGAGACATGCTGCAGGCTGGCAGTCCTAGAGACTGGCTCTCACCCATCACAAGGTACCATTATAGCCTGGCATAATTCATTCACATGTTCCTGGCCTTCTGACACATATCTCCAAAAATTAACATGCCTCACTGTGGGGTTTCACCCCATAGGGAGGAGAAACATTGGCTTTTTCATCTCTGACCAAGACATAATCTGGTGTCATGTGTGAAATTACATCACTGTGTAAAATGCAATGACCTAGTGGGTGATATTCCAGTACCACAACTTCAAAATACATGATACCAGTTTGTAACACAGGGACACTACTGTGATATCGAGGTATCTGCAATATTAGTCTTGTACCCTGCACGGCTGTGCCTCCACCATGAATCCACCTGCTTCTCCTGCTGCACAGGGGGACCGGTGCTGTTGGCAGGACTACATGCCCTAGCCAAGCAGATGAGCAGCCTTCTCCATTCCCCACTGGCAGTGCCGTTCCCCCCCAAGGGCAGTGATGCGACCAGGCAGGTTGCCTGATTTCGGGGGTCTGCAGGATCCAGGAATGGGGCTGTGCTGAGCTAGTGGCCCCACATCTCCAGGGAGAGCAGGAACAAGTGTGTTGGAACAAGCTGTGTGTCATTGGTTCCTCTCTAAGATGAAATCCCTGTTAGCAAGTCCCAGCCCAAGCAGCAATTTTCAAAAAGCTGCAGTGCAGGAGACTAGTGAGAAAGGAAAGGAAAAGATCAGTACTTCCACCACCACCCACCAATGTCCTTCCTGTCCTCCTGTCCAAGGGTTTGCGATATCACAGAAGTCGGTGATATCAGGATTCCTTCTGGTATTGGCAACAGAAGACATTAAAAACATACTGCCTGATGCTAAACCCTGCCTGAACCAAACACAACCGTGTACACAGGCGAGTGTAACAGGCAGAACCCTTTAGCCTTTTGTATAGTAAGTACAGCTCATGAAGAATTTCTTTGTGGAATGCATTCTTCTGTAGAGGTTTTCTTGGACCCAGGATAGAACTTCTTTTAGAATTGGAGAGAAAATGAAACTAGCAAACAGCCTGGGATCTGTGAATTTTACCACAATCTGGAAAGCCCAACTTAACATGTCTAACATGTCCCATGCAGGACAGGAAATTTGAAAATCACAGTCCTTCTCATCTCCTGGGAATGCCATGACTTCCAGTCTCATGGCAATTCTGTGCTCTCGGTCTCCTCCCTCTCTCAAGTTTCAAAATTTCAATGGTGTAATCCCAAGAGCAGGAAATTCTAGGAAAATGCAAGAACAATTAACTTTTTCAGCTAAGAAAATGATATTCATCCTTATTAAGACTCCTTAATTTTCAGAATGGGTACAGGTTTGTGTGGCTGCAAGCTGGATTCTTAGCTTAACAATAAAAACAAATAAACCTCATGCAACTGTAATAGTGCGGAAGTTCTCAAGTCAAAAAAGAGCCAGACAACCAAATTAATGAAAATGAACAACTTTTTCTTCTCACCCATCTCTAACTGTTTATTCTGGCCCTTGCTCATCGTGTATTTTCTTACTCTTTTAAGCAGGCTTCATTTAAGCAGGTTGGTCCCATGCAGACAAGCTACATTTCTGTGATCCTGCAAGGTGCTGAGCATTCTTCCTTTGATCCAAGGGAGATCAGAAGCATTAAGTTACCTTGACGTCTTTGGGACTATCTCTGCATGGGAGCACATACTTTAGCTCCTTGTGGGATTAGGGCCAGCAGGTCAGCACTTTGTGAGGCACGGAACATCTTCATACCTTGGTTCTCAACATCGATGGCTTGGACGACATCATGTGCTCCAAAGCACAAAATGGTGGTAATCTGTACTGTCCACCCAAAGTAGCTGTACACCGATGTGAAGTAAAAGGTTGTGTCAAATTCTACCTGATAGGAAACGCTTCTGCTGGGCTAAGTTTTCATTAGATGGATAACCCAGTGGAATGCATTTTTATGCCTGAGGATTTAACTTGCAAATGTACACGGTCTTCAACGAGCTCTCTTAAAAACAGAACTCTTTTTAAACTGCAGAACTCATTTTGAACTACAACAACAACAAAAAAAAAAAGCATAATCATTGCTGACAGATTTCTTAAGACTGCCTTTGTTCCCAAATTTTTATTTAATTTGTTGAAGCTGCTAAAAATGTATTTCTGCTTAAGACTCCTGAGACAAATCAAAATACACAGGGGTAAGAGGAGTGCTTAACTCAGACTGATATTGATTTTGAATTACATATGCTACATGTTGCAGTACGGCTGTAAAACCTTATGCAAATGAATCACTTTGCACAGCTTAGTCGTCCTTGCTGAGCTAATTTTTATCATTTGCATACAAACCAGCAGACCAATGAAATGTCTAATGGTTATTCAAGTCCATAAATCTTCATAACTCTAGGGCTTTGTTTTTTTCCAGACAACCTCAAAACTGTAAAAGATGCCAAAGAATAATGAAATTAGCAGAAAGAGAGAGAAAATAAGTCAAGGGAGAAAAAAAAAGTATATATCCAGGTAAGACCAAAAAGAGGTGGAAAGACAACGGCAGAGTTGACATAAATAGAAGATGAGGCTGTATTTCAGTAACTCTGCCAGTCCCGGAGCATGTCAGCCAAATCCTGAACTCTGATCTCACTCAGGAGACTGTTCCCTAGTAAAACTATAATAGCATTAGATTTAGAAATCTCAAATACTGTAAAAGTAACAGAATTCCATGGCAGTAAAAAGGGAGGGAATTCCAGACAGTAGGACTAGTAGCCTAAGGGCAAGAAAGGATTTTGGCAGATTCTGGTCTTAACTATGTGAGCCTTTTACATACACATTTCCAAGACTTCACTTACTTCACGGTTAGCCTGGCGCAAATGAGATCAGACTAATACATGCCTCTGATTTCCCTTGTAAAACTACCATATACTACAATGTAAGGACAATCCCCCACCCCAAATCTTTAAGTAATTTCCATTTGTAAGGGAATCATAAAAGTAACTTTTTTAACTTGGCAAAATAACAGCTCAGTAAATGCGGTTTTTCCCGCTGGGAAAAGGAGTGAAAAGGGCTTTTGCCAAAGTTCGTTAGGACACTAGGTCAGCCTAGCTAATTAAGAGTCCCAGAAAAAGTATTATGTGATTCTTAGTCATAACCAACCCTGTTTGAAACTCAAAATGCACAGTGAAAAGTGTCTTCAGAATGATTTCATGCATTTAGAAAGTGAAACACTACATGTTCTACTTCAATGACCATTTAACAGTTGCAGAAAAACAAACGTCCAACTCACTGCATGCAAACTAGCTCCGACTTCAGCAAGGAGCACTTTATGATCCACGGGAAATATTCATCATAGCTGTCTCACCAGGAGCTCTTCCGTCAACCTTCAGCAAAGCCATGCACCAACACAGCTTTCCGTAAGTCAGTAACAGCAGTTATCACCTCTGCATGCCTAGGGAAACCTTACACTTCCACAAGAGATTATATAAAAATACTTTGTGACCAACCAAACTATAACCTCTTTGAAGAACTTGTTGAAAGCTTTTCTCCGTACAAGATTAGGTGTTAGGAGCTTGACGAGTGACGGCACATGGTATATTATTACTATTATTATTTGGAGGAATAGGTTTCCTTCCAACCACCTCAAAGAATCTGACAATTTCTCCCATACTGGTTCACTAGCTGCCGATTAATTTAAACATAAAACTCTAGGCACTCATAAAGGTTAATGGATTGCAATTATATTGGAGGTCTATAGGCTCAATTAAAGTGATTATTTAACATAAAGAATAAAAGACTGTCTGAAACAAGAACTGGAGATGGCCAAAATCCTTCTTTTTGAAAAATGACACTGCAGTGAGTTACATATTTAAGTGACTGTTGGCTCAGTCAATATTTAAAACTGAATGGTGTTAAGATATTTCAATAAGCAGTGTTAAGAGTAAACAGGTTTAATATAATATCACCATGAATTAACTGGAAATGGGCTCCCCATTGTTCTAGATGCTGTACAAAGAGAAAGCAGAACATAATCACTGCACTGAACAGGTTGAACCTAGACAGCTAAAATGGACACAGAATGAGTGCAACAGAATCATGTAAAAATAATAATGGGTTTTGAGAAAGATGGGGAAACACAGACCACACTGCCCCCGTTCCCAAGGGTGTCTTCTGTCTTGTTCCTGTGTCATGCTCAGTTTCCAGGAATCCTCAGGGCCAAACAGGATGATGGTGTTCATGGAAAGGTTGCAAGGCATTCGTTTCTTATGATACGAGACTTAGAAAGCACTGTGACAAACTACAGAGGTTGTTTACAACTGTGTAAATGCACTCACTGAATTAGATGAACAACAGCTTGGACTGTGATGGTCAAGTCAGATCTTGGGAGATAAAGGAACAAAAACTATTTTGCCCCCTTTATATCACAGGAGTGAAGGAGAAGTCTGGTGAACAACTGGTAAGGAAGCCGTTCTGAGACTGGACTTAGAATATAGGCCCATACCACCGGCTGGAGTCTCCACAAATTCCTCTCTCATGTCCTCATGTGCAGATGCTGAGTCTGGAGGAAACCGCCGTGCCTCGTATCTCCATCACTGCAGGGTCTCCCCTGCACGGCTGCAGCTCTGCCGTGTTGCTGGGGCAGAGAGGACGGGGCCATGGCTAGGAGGCATTTTTATTCCCTTCCTTGAAGTACCTGCTGTCCTTGCTGCAGAGGCTCAGCATTGCAGAGGCTTTGATGTGGTCATACCGGCAGCTTGGGGAAAACTTTTTAGACTATTTTGACTGACTTCAAGGAAAAAAGTAATAAAAATGGCTTTACTGTGCATAAAAGCAGCACCAAATTTGGGTCTGTTTCCCCTATCACGAGCACCAGCAGCAGTTCTCCAGGACTCACAACTCCACAGGATCTCCGGGATCAAGCACTTCGGAAGCTTCCGCTAATGATTTTGCTAGCAAATCTGGCCAACGGCTCCCTCACCACCCCAGCCCTCGATTACACAGCAAGGACTGGAACCATACAACTATGAAAAATGTGTCAAATGAAACTGCTAGAAAGGATTTGCTTCTCAAGGGTACGAACCAAGCCCTTCGACAGCGAATGATCAGCCCCTTTCACACTCAGTCCACAAACCACAGTACAATAAAGCCGAGTGTTGGCTGGTTTGGGATACATAGCCCTCCTGTGAGGACCGATATCCTACACTCTGTGTATGCTCTCTATGCACCCCTTACTCCCAGATCTTCTTCTTGGCAGAGCCCGAGCATGACTATTCCCACGACTTGGGCTGTCGGCATGGGCAAGACACTGGGGGAGCTTCGTGCTCTCCTGGCCCCCCCTGGACGGGGCTCGAGGAGCTCTAGGTTTCAATGAGGGCTTGCAGCTGCAGCTGCAAAGTACTGATCTGGATCCAAATTTCCCAAAGCGGTGCTCAGATGATTTAGTTCCTTGTTGAAAGGAGCCAGCACTGAATTTTAAAACTGAAATCGGAGCCAAACTTCCTCAAAGTCTGGGAATGTTCTGATCTAGTGGGTTTGGTTCGAGTCCGTCTCTAATATGAACCATATAGACACAGGGCCCAAATCTGCTTTCATTTCCATCCACTTGACATGAGAGCAGGTTGGAAAACTTGCTTGCAATATAAGTTTGTCAGAAAAGGCTGATAGAGTCAACCAGTTATTCTGATATTCTATAAATTGCAAGGAAAATTTCTCTATTAATATATTTTAAAAGGTAAATCGTTCTCTTCCCAAAAAGGTGTTTCCGATAGTTTTCATTTTTATTGTTTCTTAACCAGTTTATGCTGTTACCTTTTTCATGATGCATCATTTTTTCATGACAAAGCGGCAGCTCTCTGACATATTGTGCAATTCTACATATAATTATTGAGGACATACCATCACAGCATGATCATAACTGGTATATTCCATTCCTTTTATTTTATGTGTAGCAGCACTGCTTAATATGAACTGATACGTCTCATCCTTTCTTCCAGCTCAACATGCAGCTGTGGGAAAAATGGACAAAAAGTACTGATGTACTGCGAAATTTTATATTATTCTAAAAATGATACACAGGTGAAATACTATTCAAAACAAAATGTTGAATCTAAATATGATGTATGAAAATTCTGTCATTAAAAAATGACTTAAAAGGAGCTTTTCCTGAAGTCCTGCTTCAAGGGAACCTCTGGAAATGCTTGACTTGATTTGGAAGGAAAATGAACAATTATCAGTGAGACAGAAGAGCCAGATTTGACCAGTTCTACTTTACCTGTATCTGCACAGAGTGCAGAGGGTTAGGTCCCAATTTATCTTGGAGACAAGAACGACATCTATGGAAGTGAAACAGCCTTTGCACAGAAAACTGCAAAAGCACAAACAAAAATAAAATCCCTCTCTAAACTGCCCCTAAATGATGGACTAAATGTAGCTGTGATGCAGAGCAGTGATCCTGAAGACGGGCAAGCTGATGGAGGTGCAGCCATCCTGGCATAGACCTAGCCTGGAGGGCAACCAGCATGGCATGACGGAGAAGAGGGGAAGCCATGCTCTGGGATGGTGGCTGCCCCTCAGAGCAGCGCTGGTAACTAGAAGCCCGCTTTACTCTTGGCAAAGCCAAGTACGTTTACCAGTTTCATTACTTAGCCTGCAAGGTCAGAGCAGCCGCAAGCCCAAGACCACGTGCGGTCAACCCTCCAGCACCGAGCGGACGTGCCTGGTGCCCCATGCAACCCCCCATCGCAGCCAGCTTTTGGCACCAGGTCTTGCAGGAGAGATGGTGTTCAGGCGAGCTACAAGGTCACTAATCATGCTGACATGTCTCCCAGGATAGAGTCATTAACTTTGAAGGAATGCACTACACACAAATTCAATACCTCCTTTGTTTTTAATGACCATGTAGTATTAGGACACAATACATGGAAAACGGCAGCCACAAATATGTCCATATGTATGAGCCCAGGACCTGCTGTCTTGGTAACTTGGTAACTAACTCACTGCATAACACAGGCCCCAAATCTTCCCAAAAGATAAACAGTTCCGGCACATTAGCACACACGGAGATCACAAACCAAAACTGGGGGAAATGACATGTGCAGTAGTAATTTTAAATGTTGGTGTTCAGGGTCATTGGTATCAAATAGCTTTTGTTTGCGTGCTTTTGGTTTTTGTTCACTTTGTTTTGCTCATTTTTTAGGCCATCCTGGGCATGAACATCCTGATTTGGGATCTTAGATAATGCTTTCATCCGCTTTCTTTTGGACTTATTTTTTCTTTGTTCAGGGCCTTGCTACTACTGACAAATAGCAGGCTTACTCGCAGGAAATCACATTTCAGTCACCAACTATTCATTTATTGTGGCTAATGCTTTAATTTGTATTAGTGTTAGATTAAAACCATTACTGTGATGACCTTAAATACTCATCAGATACAAGATTCCTCACTGTGAGAAACCATGCATCTTTCAACTGGACAATCCAGGAACAGTAATTTTCAACACTAATCCAAGAAAAAGATACGATGTGTGCTTATGCTCATAATGAAGACATAAGAGGCATTAAAAGTTTGTGCTTAATTTACATCAAAATTATGATGTAAGAAATAAGCCTATTCCCTCGGTCTGCCTGAGCAAGTCAGGTGCTCCCAGACCTCTACATTTTGCTCAGGATTCCCTAAGTAGAGCAAAACGCCCCTGTATTTTCCAGCACCCCTTGAGCAAGTATCGTGACCGTGCTCCTCACACCACAGACAATTACTTCGTGCAGTAAATCAAGGATTTCTGGAGCGCACCAGACTTACAGCACATGCACGGACCATCTGGGCAGGGCATGTATATGAACTCCTCAAAATCTGCATTGACAAAGTTTCCGGCCTGAAAAAAGGGGGGATATGTCCAGGAAAATCCAGATGTGTGATAGCTTTAACTGAGTCTAATCACAGGAGGAGTTGTGAAGGGGCAGATCAGGCCAGAGATGACCATAATTCTTAGAAAATGCCCTCACCAAACTCTACCAATCAGCTATGGCACGTATGCAAAATTCAATTTTCTTTTCATGGGAAATGGAAAAACCACACTCCTGACATAAAAATGATCCTCCCCTGACAAGTTTCAAATCCTAGTGCCAATGCATGGAAGCACTAGCCCTTCTTAAAAGCAAAGCAACAAAAGCACCCTAAAATCAAATTTTTTGCCAATGTATTATTCCTTCACGTCATCCTTAAAAACAGCTGGGCACATGTTGCTAAATTCTGCAAAAACATCTAAGTGAGGTATACACCTAGGAAGTTCTCAGCCAGAAAAGTCAGAAAATTAACGCAGAATTGCAAACATCTGGCACAATCAGAAGTAACTGTTCAAAAAAGAAACCTTATACGGGGCAGTACTAGACAAACTTAGCAATGCTGATGCTCTGTCCATAGCAAAATGGGCTTAATTCAATTTAAGACTCTTCACAGACGATTGTATCTTTTTAATTAAATTAATTTAAAAGCCTATTTTATTTTTAACTGGTGAAAATTTCATGCATAAACCCAAGAATAAACAAACAAATAGAAAGATGCTAAGGAAGCAGGACAATAATATGCCTTTATGTGCAAGACAACTTGATTCATTAGAGTAGCGTGGCAGAAGCAAACTTTTAAAAGGGACTTAAATGTGGTCAGTCTAATCCAGATCCAAATCTAGCCTGGTTACTTCATTATAATTGAGATCAGATTCTGATGCCACCAGCAAAAGTTGCAAATACTCTTCCGAATACCATTAGTTCACCCTCGCATTTGTTGGCACAGCTTTAGCAATACATTTTGGCACCTGGGATGCCTCCTTCCCTGGATTGCTTCTGGCTGCTCCTGCTGGCAGGGGTTGCACCGCTGTCCCCCCCATGTCTAAGGCATGTCTTGCTGGAGTTCTGCCTGGGGGGGCACTGGACAATGTTCTGTTAGGGAACAAAGCGATCAGAAGGCCCAGGTGCCGGATAGAGGGAAAAGTGACCCAATTGGGAATAAATTCAAAGTTTGAAGCAGGGGAGGTGTGACTGTGCTTTCCTAATTCTGTCCAGGACTCAGAGAGAGAGCGCCAGAAAAAAATAGCACTGGGGGAGTTATTTTCTCATGGTATCTCCAGCCAAATGCAAGTTGTTACCAGAAGTCTTCCGAGACGCATTGAGTCAGGAACAGAAAAAAAAAAAAAAGGGCTTTGGGACTTAAGACAAGATGTAGATGACTTGAGGCACCCACTTCCAAAGCTGTCATCCAGAAAAACTCCACCCAGCAGCCACACGGCCCTGGAAGTGCCAGCATCTGCAGGGCTCCAGTGGGGTGCGGACGCGGACCTCTCAAACCCCACGTCAAGCCACACGGTGTGGGCAAACACAGGCAGAGGCAGAGGGACGAATCCCTGGCTACAGACTGTTAAACCTCCCAGAACCCAGGAAATATGAACCGGGAGAGTTTTGTCCACAGGCATCTGTGCTCTGAACAAAGCTACGTCTCCGTGGGCTGCTCCTCTCCTTTGCCAGCACAAGTCACATTTACCTCACCGGGGCTTTTCTTACATTTTATAGGCGAAACCGAATGCCTAATGTGGGACCAGTCTGGGAAAGGGATGGCTCAGCCCCCTCTCCAGCCTTGAGTACTGCAGGACGCGGGTCTTCTGCAACGGTGGGCAGGTTGCTCACATCAGGGATGGCAAATTATGAAACAACGGGGCCTGTGTTTGTTCACTTAAGCCCTTAAAATAGCATGCAAGCAGTAAACAGTACCTCCACAAAAGCAGTCATTGCACTCTAAAAGTGATGATGTACTTTCTCCGGGCCACATCGGTGCTTGGGCTGCTCTCAGGATAAGGGTGGTGAGACAGCAATATGTAGGAGAAGGCTTTCTTGTACACACATTTAAACAAGTTCAGGCAGTGCTTCTCCTGATATTCACGCTGGTCACTATTTTATATATATATTATATGTATATAAGTGTATTTATACATGTAAGCATTTGTACATATGCATTTTAAGCTATGAATATATGTATACATATACTGGGTATTTATTTAGATTATGAAAAGTCTATTTCATCCTCCATTGGCAGCACTTCAAAACCTCAAGCAGTGCTATTGTGAGGCTGCAGATAGTTGTAAAATATAATTCTTCTAATTAATTCATTCTATAACTCATACCCTTAGTTTTCATATAGTATTTTAAAATCCCATCAAGGCACATCACGGGAGGCTCAGCACTGTGCACGTGCAAGCAGGTGTCCCATCCATCTCCGGTATTGATACTAACACCAGCCCATGCAAGAGACTCAAACAGCAGTAAATAAGTCTGACAAAGCTTTAGCAACACTTTGAGTTGTTTTGTTTTGTTTTGTTTTAAAAAAGGGAATTGAAAGCAGTACTAAATAAAATGAGAGGGGTCACAAGTCTGTGGCCAAAATGGAACAATAACCATAGTAAACTGTTGGGCAATAAGAAACAAGAAGAGTTTTTCTTGATTTTTTTTTGTTTGTTTATTTGTTTGTTTGTTTTCTACCCTCCTTGAATGTTTTCCACTTCATGTCAACCACTGGATTGTGGAAATTGATTCCTTCTGGATCTTTCCCAGTTGTGTGTGTTGGGACACTGCAAGACAGGCAGAGCAGTTGCCTCTAATTCAGATTTCTCATTCCTTCTGTGAAAATGCTCCTCTTTCCCTCGGCAATGGGTTGGATTTGTCCTGGAAGAACAGGAGCTACTAAAGGGTTAGGAGCTCCAGCATCCGTCCGTTGCTGTCAAGTGGCTTCTGACCCATTGGCTGTAAAATGCGCAGCAGTCCATACACTGCAACTGTTTACAAACTGCCCGTCACAGCAGAAGGGGTGATGGTGTGCTGCCACTTCACTTTTCCTCCAAAACGTTTGTGCCTGGTTTGCAGACTGGCTGAGCTGCCAAATGCCAGTCATTTTTGCCATCCTGTCGGCCATCAAAATCCAGACCCACCCGGTGGCCATCTCTGTACCGAGGCACAACACAACCAACCACCGAGCACAGCCGCATTTTGAAAGAGTGCGTTGTGTGAGTGTCAAAACCAGGGTTAGGTTCTCCAGTTATTTCAAACAGCCTTCTGTTCTCTGACCCCCATAAGACCTCATAGACTGTTACTCAGATGACTTTCCTTTAGCATAGGCCCATAATAAAGGCTTTGGACTACTGTAGGGTCAGCGAGCGGTTCTGCCTGCAAACTGAGTCCAGGGAGCTCAGGGACCTGGCACCTGGGCAGGTGGAAGTCGCAGAACAAAATCTTGTCCCATGTGCCATAGGAAGGGACTTCCCTTCTTCCCCAGACTGCCCAGGGAGGTTGTGGAGTCCTCTTCTCCGGAGATTTTCAAGACCTGCCTGGATGCAGTCCTGAGTAATGTGCTCTAGGCAATCCTGCTTTGGCAGGGGAGTTGGACTAGATGATCTCTAAAGGTCCCTTCCAACTCTGAAAATTCCATGGTGCCATGATTCCCCTGATCACCTGAAATGCATGCAAAGATCTTCAAATTGTCATAAAGCTGTATGCTCATCAAGATGAAACTGCTGTTGGTTAGATGAGGCTGATGATCATTCTTGACTAATGGAAGAAAGCTCAATGTGTGCATGACCTTCAGAAGAGCTACTCAAAAGACTGTGAACTGTTTAAATAAAAGCAGAATTTGGCTCTGAATAATCAGTAGCTCAAGAATATCAATAGCATCTCAGTGGGTTAAGGGAGAAATGCATTACAGGTGGCTTTCTAATTGACCCGTGAAAATCTTGGAACTTTAATCAACACATTTAGTCTACACATCAACAATTCATTTCACAGATGTTTTGTTAAGAGGCCCACAGGCCTTATGCTGAGGAAAAACTCCATTCAACAATCTCTATTTTTACTCACATTGTTGAGTGAAGAGAAAATAGATGCTTCAGTTGACAGTCGAGGTCCCATTTTGCTACACATGTTCTACATGTGAAGCAGGAACCAGTCCATGCCAGTACATTTGCAAAGTGAGCGCATAATGCAAGAGCAGGTGCCTAAAAGAAACAGGAGGAACACAATCTAACAGGGAAATGATTAAGATTAATATGATAAACATCAGCCACCCGTAGCCATTCTCAGATATTTTGTAGATTAACTGGATCTTCTCAGATGCATAAAGCTCAGCGAGTCTGAAGTTATCTGTGGAGGTATGAGACACACAGTGTTTACTCCTTGATGCCTTTGAAGAGTATGGCTCTTTCTGAAAAAAATCTGTTATTTATTTTTTGGTGTAGCATTTCATTAAATGTTATGAAAGGAAAGAAACTTTCTGTAAAGTGAAAAGAAAAAGCAGCATTTCTGAATATCCATGTGAGATGTTTTTGTTTGTTCCTCCAGTGCAAGCCAAATCTTTATCTGCTCATTTTTATTAGCATTATTGATGCATCGGGGAAAAAAAAAAGTAAGCAACCAGAGAGAGTTCTTTAAACAGATAATAAAATCCCTCATTCTCAAAATTGAAAACAGATTGCTTCATGCCTAAAAAAAAATGGTCTCGTCGTAGGCATTGTTTTACAAGGGAAAATAGGCTATACTCATTTGTAAAATGAGGAACTTTCACAAACAGTGAAAACCAAAAGTGCTGACACAAGAGAGGAAGAATGTTACCACAGTGTGATGTGAAGAAAAGAGACCAAAAAATCCAAACCTATACACTTTCAATCCTATGCATATATGTCCTTACTACATTCACTCACTCACTCATTTACTCACTCACTCATTCTCTTTCTGACGTGATTCAAATATTTCAAGGGATAAAACCAGAAATCTCTTCCTGTTGAGTTGGCTTAGACCAGGTTCACATGGGCTGTACATATGTGCGTCTAGAAGTGTTTCTGCCACCTTCTCCTTCATGTCTTTAAATCTGATTATTTCTTCCATTAGGGAAACAGAACCCCATTTTCTATCCACAAACTGTGCACAAAGGTAGAATAGGCAGAAGCTTTTGTGTTAGTGATGACCTCTCTTCTGTCCCCTTCCTTGTTGTTTCACTTACTTGAAAGACTTTTAGGTTTAGTTTTCTGGAGCAGGGAATGTATTTCCCAAAGGCTGTACAGTGACTAGAACAATGGTTCCCTAGCTTGGGTGGGAATTATTACCACTGCTGTAATATCAATGCATAATAACAACATAAAGAAGAACAGTTTTCTCTCAAAAAAAATGCCCCACCCCTTCCCCACTGAGAGGAACTGACAAAAAAAAAAAAGACATTTACAATTACTCTACTTTATTATGTTTTACGCCACTTTTAGTCCAGAAAAAGAAGAAATGATGAGTCTAAAAATCCTCAAAAATAAACTGACATAGATAGCACAATCGAGGAATTTTGCACAAGCCATAGTATTCCCATAACTGTTTAAGAACTAGGGGGAAAAAAGGGATTGAATTTGTCTACTTTGACTTCTCCTCAGGAAAGTAATAACTTTCTACCTAGGAAAATAAGTAACTCTCTGCTTCCTGGCCACTGTCCTGTCTTTTGAAGAACAACTTTTAAACACCCTGTTTCTTCAGTGTATCTTTGTTGCAAACCAAGACTGTGATCTAACGCTTAGTCAAGAAGGGATCTTCCTGGCGCCGGGCCTTCTGGTGGGTATCACACAAAGGCCTGGATGAGCAAAGTCTCACATGTTTGGTTCAGACTGTGATGGCCACCTTAAATTGACACCAGAGGAGACGCTTCCTTTTTCCAGACAACAAACTGTTGAAACACCAAGACCAAACTTTTTAATGAAACCAGAAGGCTCAAAGACCATATTGCCAGCAAGACGTCTTTCATCAACCACGTATTATAGTCTGAGAAGACAGAAAACTCAGCAGTGAGTCAGGAAAGATGTTTATTTCAGATTTTAATAGTAGTAGTAATCTTTATACTAATTTTTACGGAAAAGAAAAGGACAAACCGAGAAAAGGACCTCTTTGTAGAAGGTAAATATAGAAAGATAATCCCTTTTAAAGGGATTTCCAGTCAATGATAATAATAAATGTTTTAAAAATAGCAATAATAATAAACATATGAAGGGTTAGCTATCTCATCCAAACAAACAAATAAGATTAAGAACTCGTGCAGTTTCTTAAATAGTAGTACTGTAGTTTCTGTTTAAGAGAGAAAAAGCAGTAGAAGTAGGGAAGTAGAAGAGTACTCACAGCTCTTCACCTGATGGACCGCAATCATTGCGGTGGGTGAGGCAGGTACTATGACAAGAGAAGAGAGCTGAAGAAAGATATAGCAATAACTGCTTGAATTTTGCTGCTGCGGGAAGCCTTCTGGGAGAAGGCATCGAGCGTGTTTAGGAGAGTCATGCATGAGAAAGATTCAGAACTGTCTTTGAGCTAAAGGGAGGGCCACAAAATGGCCATAAACCTCAGTCACATAGGCATGGTGACATTAAGCTGTGAAGAGTCCTCAAAGTAAAGACATAAAATACTTATTAGGCACAGAGCTGAACTGGGACAGGCTTTCTCTAAGAAAAGACATATTTTGAGATATTTTCTTCTTTACATTTTCTTTCTTATTGTGTGATTCCTGCTTTTTCCAATCACTGTTTTTCTGCCTTCCTCTTTATTCTATTTTGGTCTAGATAATGACTTAAAAATTAGACCTGCTGAATACACTTGCTAATTGGGGAGCATCAAGGGGACTGTTGTTCAGACAGTTTTAGATCCAAATAAAGCTCCAGTGGAAACTGCAGATATTTCCCAGATCTATGAAAAAACAGTGTAGATACTCTCAAAATCTATTTGCTATGTGCATTAGTGGGTTTGTTGATTCATTATGATCTGAAAGATATTTAGTTAATCGTTCCACTGAAATATTCTGTATTGAATTTTACAATGAGGATAATGGTATTCAGTGTTTTCTTTCTTCTCATTAAATTCAGACTTGCTTTTCTGTCTGAGACTTAAAAATATTGGAAGCAGTGGAATGGAAAGGTCTATGGGAGGTCTGGCTAGACCTTAACAAAGCTGTGACTCTGTCTGCTCATTTTCTGTCACTCTGTCAGCTAATGTTTTCTACCAGCTATGCAACAGTGGAAATGCAGAGTTGGATTTTCAGTTGCACATGGGTTACGATACACTTTGAAAGGCATATTAAACTCCAAGTGCAACCAAGATGTCCTTATGTATCTTTATGAGTGGGTGATGAATGTCAGGACCGTCCTTTGATGCATAATGACCCCTGTTAAAACTTATGGAGTACAGGTACAGATGTAATCCTTGACGATGCTGGGAAATGGACTTCTCACTGTAATCTGCTTAAAGAAATATGCTGGGCTTTGTAGAAGGAGAGAAGATTGAATCAACAGCATCTTTCATGAGAACCGTGAATGCAGAGAGAGATTAAATAATGATAGTGGCAACAGCTTGAGAAGCCTGGAGAAGTCTGTAAGCAATTACTACGGAGATTTTTCTTTTGCAAGGTGTTACATTATCAGACAGTCCCAGTTTTCCCTTCCCTCATCTGACACGTGTAACATAAGGCTGCTGAATAAAAGTTAAATTTGCTATGTGAATGTGCAATCGCCTTGATCTGTAGACGTCATGGTAGGGTACAGCAATGGCTAGTGAAGTATTGCATCCCACTGAAAAATGCCTCTAATGGGTCTGTTTTAAGAGCTGTCGTGAGACTCAGCTCCAACACAGAGCTCCCACATGCAAGCAATAGGCTCACCTTTATTGCATGCTTCACTTGATACATTTAGGTTTAGCGATTACAACATCCTGAAACTAAAATAGTAGGCTAATTAGGAGCTGGAATGAACTTCCCGAGTCACTGGGTTCATCATCTCCTGGCTTTACTGGCAGCGTTATATAATGTCCCCATAAAGCAATGCAGCTTCAGCTGAAAGTTACTCAGTTTTTGCTGCTCCTCCCACACAAAGGTTGTTCCACAGCCTCCCTGCTCTGATGGTCAAGAATTTCCTTTTCTTGCACAATTTCAGATTTACTTTATACCTATTTGTTCCTGTGCCAGCACCGAACTTTGGTATACGTAGCTCTTTTCCCTCTCCACTTTTTACTCCTTTGATTTATTTGTATCAAGCAATGATATCCCTTTTTGGTCTTCATTTTGTGAGGCTGAGAGCGCTAGGCTTTTCTAGTGTCCTCCTCCTGGAAGACAGTCTTCTCTTCCCCTAATCCTCTCTGCACCTTCGTTGTACCTGTTTCCTTTTGAATTCCGCCCTTCCTGATTATGGCTAACCTGAAGAGTACATAGTAATCTGGGTAAGTTTTGCTATATTTTGTACTAGGATGACAATACTTCCCTCTCCCTGCTCGAGTATCTCCTAGGTGTCTTCCTTAAGTCTGTGTCATGCTGGTAGCTCACAGTAACCCTGTGAGCCGTGACTATGACTACATAGTCTTCCTCTTAACACACTTCCAAGTGATGAGTTCCAGTATACAGAGAAATTCTTGGCATTAATCCCTAACAGTGTGATGACTTTGTACTTAACATTATTCCATTTCTAACTCTATTATGCCAGCCCTCAAGGTCATCCCAATTATTCTAGTATTGTTGTATGATCTCAGTTCTCTTTGGTATTAAAAATACCCCAAGTCACTGAAGGAGATCAAGCCTCAGCACCAAGTCCTTTAGGAACTGCCCTTGTCTACATCCATCTAAACATACAATTTTCTTTGCAGCACCAGATATGGTTGCCTTTTCCTTTCACTAGCCGCCCTGTAGCTCTTGTATGTATCCCCATCTTATTAGTCTGAACTGTTCTGCCAGATTCATTGTCCGGAAAAGTCCAGAGAGATTATACCTGTTGCAGCTCTTTTGTCTAGAAATCTATTGTCTATTATATCACAGACAAATGTGTATGGGATAATATAACAATGCGAAACTTGCATTTTGTCCCATTTTTAATGTCCTTGATTGTTCCTACTGCTCAACTGTTTGTCCTTCAGATCAAGACATATGGAAAGACTGCATGTAAAAAATTTTTGGTGGCTGCACCTGTTTTGGAAACCTAATCAGAGCGGTGGGCAGGAATTACACTGGTACAAAAGTTTGGATCGTTTAAATACATTGCAAAAAATTAAGGCTTCCAAAAAACTCTCTAATTTTTTTAATTCACAACAGACTTTACATTTACAGGAAACCACTTCTAAAATGCACCAGATTGCAATATTTTCCGTGTCAGCTATTTAAAGTGTTCCCAAGAGCTTTCCTTTTGCCTACCCTCCAAGCTTCCTTCTCCCAGTTCAGCCTGGAACTCCATTACAATTGAGCTGATCCAATTTTTGCTCAAACCACTTTCACCGCTGGCAGTCACTAGCCTCATATGAAACAACTTTGTGAAGTTGACAAAAACTGATATTTGATCTCCTATGCAGGTCCATGCTTTCCAAACACATTCTGGTAAAAGTAGGAAGAGATTGCATCATTAAAGCCTGCAGTCGATTCAACAGCCTTTTCTCAGCCCCGCATCGCACTTTGTGACTTTGCAAAGAAGCGTTCAGAAATTTCACACACAGTACAGACCAAAGTTGCCCATTTCCTTCATCATCATAGGGCGGAATTAAAAACTTTTGGCCAAGCTGCCTAATAGGCAGCTGGTTGCAATTAGATGGAGCATTACATCCATTTCTTAACTGACTTCACAACTGGCTAACTACAGTATGAGCAATATACCATGAAAATTTGCCAGCGTGTTTAACTTATCTGCATTTCTGGTGGTTTCTGTACCTTCCCCTCATTTTTCCAGTCTGCTCACATACTGTCTGACCCCTAGCATTCCCACCCTGTCGCAATATGGCTGCTTAAAGATTTAAGCAAGATTTTTGTCAGTCTTTACGTAGACGTGCAGCTCTGTGGCAGGACATAGGTTGCAAAACTAATGCATTTGATCTTTCTAAAAATAGCATTAGCGTCTGAACAGAAAGCCAGTGATATCATTTTTTTTTATATACTGCACTTTCATTTCCCTTGCTAAACTGAGGTTAAGTCCTACTCATCTCGCTCACACGAATAGTCTTACTGACGTGGTTTTGTGCAGAAAATTAAGAAACCATTTTCACTGTTACTTCCAAGAGCAGAAACAAAGTGAACGGTACTTCTGAAAAATCAATTGTATTTGCTAACCCTTAAAAAAAAATGTCACAAAATAAGAGACAGAATATGTCTTTTCTCAAAGCCTATGTAACAGAAAACACATCTAAGTTCAAAAGCTATCAATTCTGCAAATGTATGGACACTAAAAAATAAATTAATAGAATTCCCGCTTCCCATTAATTACTCTGCTGTACCGGAAAGCACCAATATCCACAGATATTGCAGATATATAGATTAATGCAGCTGGCCTTAAGGCATGTTCAAAGAGCAATAAGATGTATGGGAATCTATTCTGCTCAACTTGTGCAAATCCATTTGCTGAATTTCCTCTTTCCCTGCCTACTATATAAACTAAACAGCTTAGGCCCTGATGATTTTACTAGCTGGAGAAGAGCAAAGTGGGAAAAATATAGCATACAGACCAAGGACAGGGCAAGATCTCATTCCTTCTCAAGGGAGGCACTGGAGGACAGAGGAGAACAGTTTGATATGACAGTTGGGGAAAGGAGAAGGCAGAAGGACAACACAAGAGTAGTATAAACTGGGGTAGAACAAGCAGATAAAAGGAAGAGCCGGTTACTCTGAGATGCCAGGCAACAAACCCTGGAGTGCTAATGTGTACTGGGGGTTCCTCCCATGGATTCTTGCTGCCTCCACTGTTGTTTGACAAGGAAAATTGTTGGGCAACAGCCCTACTGAGGTGATGACCATGAGCACTTCTCACCCCACCAGTTCCGTGCAAGTGACCAAATGAAGGACAAGCCTGCCAGGATTTGTTGCCTAATGACAGGCAGCAGCTGCCCCAGTGATACAGGCTGGTATAAGTGGGGAAGAAAGAGATAGCACACAGTGGACTCTGTACACCCCTCCCAATGCTAGGGGAAAAAAATCTGAAGTTTTCAATGGGGATTAATAAAGGAAGCATGCTCAATGTGGTGCAGGGACAGGAAAGCGTGCACTTAAAAACAAGCTGATATTTCTTATATGAACAATGTTTAGTCTTGTATTAACATTTCTCGAAACTACTCAAAATCAGAAATTTAAGCCTACCTTGACAGCTCACCTTCTGGCCAAACTCACTAGCCACCGAGCACAGCTGATACATTCAGTGTAAAACGTGTTTCTGGGTCTACGTGTGAAAAAGAGGAAGGGGGAGATAACCAAGGCTGTGAGCATTTACTGGTCTCTCATTCTTAATTTTGCAGCTTACAGAACTATCTTTTCAAAGATGGGCTTCCTAAAACCCACATGTTTAAATCGTATCTTTAACCAAGGATCTCACAAATAAGGGTTCAAAATTCCATAAACTGGATAGTTTCCAGATTTCAAAGAATTTACTCTCTGGTATCCAAACTGTCATCTAATTTAAGTCACTGATAAGCTTGCGCTGACAACAATGGGAACAGGAATTAGGTTTTTTTAAGAGGAGTGGGACAAAGAAGCTATCTTAAAAGAGCTAACTTCAAAGGAGGGAGGTCAAATAACCTGCTGTCGCATAACACATCATTACGTTGGCATTCTCCTTGGCTCTTGAATTTAAACTTTGCAGAGAGGATAAGGATACTAAAAACTAAGGCCTTGGGGTTTCCACTTCCTAATCGTAACTGTGTTTTACTGGAAGCAGTTAATATCTGTAAATGTCTCATGGGATGCAATATTACTTATGATTTTAGCTGGAAAGAACCAATGCATGTTTTTTCCCTCTCCCATCCCTACACATACATTCTGTGACACAGGGTTTTCTTTCTTTTCCCGTATTCAAGAGCATGTCCAATCTAACTTTCAGAGCCTATCTGTTCACTAAGAAAACTCCAGTCTTCAGACAGTCAGTGCAGAGAAATTTTTGAAAATCATACTGTATCAAAAAGCTTTCAAAAGAGCATTCAAAATCACCAGCCAACATATAGAAAACCAAGGAAGTTTCCTTCAGACAGCCCACCATGCCCCTCCCCCTGAAAGTCTTGGTTGCCTTGACTTAACCAAGGAAAAATAGTATCGGAGTTGATCTCCAAAAGGTTATTTTATGTGGCCAAAACAGAACTATATCAGTTTGAAAATACTTCTGTGCCACAGAAGATCTGTATTTTTAGCACTTTATTCTCCCTGATCAGACTGCGTCTCCCATAGTCTCCCACATACATAGCCATACTGCAGCTCAGGAGAAGTAGTCCGGCTTTCCTGTAAAGTAGCATAAGACATATAAGGTTAGAGCCACAAGAGAGACTTAGGCATATCAGATGCCCAAGTTTGGTACAAGACATGGACAGTGCCTTGCCCATAATGTGCTCCCTTGGTTTCCTAAATTTGATGTCTGGCTTGCCTGCTGCCACCAAAGACATGGTGGCTCAGAGAAGCCTTTTGCAGCCCATACATCCAAAGCATCAGAACCAATGCCCAGACATGCTCCTGTCACCTACACAAAATGCTGGAGGAAGGAAGCAAGGTATTTCTTATGCCCATTCCCACCTTTTTTAATATCACAGGCTCACAGTTAGAGCACAGATTTAGAGAGGGGATAGGGGTGGGGAATGGACAGCATGTTGCAATCCCTCTTCTTCTTAAGGAACTTAAACCTGTTCAAAGTAAGTGTTTGCAGGGTCATTCTCACATCATGGTCTGATGAAAACACATTCAGATGAAAGTAGATGCCACATGAATAATAAAAATATTTCTAATGCCCTTGTTCAGCCCTTTGTCATTGGTAACCAGAGTAATGTTCTCACCTAACTTGCTGTGTGTTATAAATCCCACTTGTACGTGATGCAAGGCAATGCTTTATTGCAGTTTCATTCAGGGAGTCTCTTGCTTTTGGGGGTTTTTTTTGCACCCTCCTTAAATATATGTTCTGATAGTAAATGTAATGGACTATGAGGACTGCTTGGTTTTGGTGTGGAAACCGTGACTCTAAAACACACAAGCAATGACCTATTAGCGAGCATCCACAGTTAACATGCCAGCCAAGTGGCTATCTTTCAGAAAGGTTTCTCTCTGTAGTGTGAAAAAGAAAATGTGCAAATCAGCTATGAGAGAACAAAAGCCAAGGTCAGGGCAGTTCCCGGGAGCTCTCGCTGTTTACAATTATGGAGCGAGCTTGCAAAAAGTTGGAATGAAGTTAATCTAAACAGATGTTAATGCAACTGAGATTGGAAATTGGCCCTGTATGCACCTCTGTAGATATATCATACTTCTAGGTTAAATGTGAGAAAAAAATGTCCTTTTAAAATTATCATCTCATTGTTAGGCAGCAGATTTTACCACAAAACGTTTGATGTTTGTCACTGACAAGAAGGTTTTATCCTTCTCACATGATGTGACACAATCTCTGGCCCCAGACTCAGAATATATCAGCCAATGTCAACACTTTCTTCTTCCACTTTCTAAATATTGCTGATCAGGCCAAGTTTCATTTCACTGAAAAGGCCACTTTCTTTCCTGGCCGGGTGGAAGAGAGAAACTCAGAAGGGTTCAGACATGATAGCTGTGTCTCTGTCAGTTTAGACTGCAACCTCTGCATATTTCAGCTGAAAACTTCCCAAGATGGCAAGCATGCAAAGCAGCAAAATGTGAATTTGCTGTTGGGGTACAGGCGCTCGGGCCACTCTTAACCGCACTGCCTCCTCTCCTCTGACCGCCTCTCACTCGGGACCATTCTGCCAAAAGAGGTACTCCTGGAAAGAGCTGCAACAGTGAAAGTAGAATTCTTTACAAGCATTTAGCTGAACTAAAAAACTGAATTTCCCACCCTCTTTATGTCATCTTTGCAAAAGCATTGAGTTGAAGTTTATGATAAGCACATAATTAGGATAAACATTTTTTTGAGTTGCAGCCAAAACAGCCATAGCGACTGATGATGTTCGGTGCTAAAGATACAACAGGGTGTCTGACAACCACTGGTTTCTGTCTTCTTTGGTCCTATCTAACGCACATCGTATCCACCCCCGAGTATTCAGGTCATGATTATTTGGTTTTGTTCAGTGTCTTTCTACATACGTGTTCACATACATATTTTGTCCTTTATTCCTTTTTTGTCAAACCAAAAGATCTTCAGGAAAAAATCAGCAAGTACTTGTGTATGAAGCTACCTGTCATTGGCAGGTTTTCCATTTGAAATTCACTTTATTCATGTTCTCAGAGTGCCTCCGTCACATGTCTTCCTCCATCTCTGTATCTTCTTACCTTGTGCTTTATGTTCCTCCTCAGGAGTTACGGGCATTATATTACAGAATATAATTTTTTCACTTAGGATGTGAAAAATACTGTGCTCCTTCTCATCAAAATACTTTTTGAAAATATAGAAAACTAAGCTGAAAGATTCAAAAGTAATGGACCCGATAATGCATGGGCTACACTGAAGAGTTAACATGGGTTTTGTTGCAGAAATGGTAGTCTGCTCTAAGAATATTTCTGTCCAAATCTGAGCATTTATTGGGTAGGAAGCACAAGATAAAAAAACATTAAACACAGCAAAACATTTGAAATGGCAAAATGTTTTAACAGGAAGTCCCTTTGGTGGATAGAGGACATCCAATTCTAATTTCTTGTTCAAATAAGCTCTTTATTTTGGGCCAAACAGAAAATGTGATTTCACTCAGGGTATTTCAAGCTGGTCCCTTTGAGAGCTGTAGGCATGTTCTGCTCCTGGCAAAAACAAACAAGAGGGAGGAGAAATTGGATAGCGTGAAATAGGAAAAAACGGGTCAGAATCAAAGCGGTTGGTGAGTCAGGTCAGATACTCTGGGGTGGCAGGTGAGCCACGGTTGCTTTTACTTTAGACCCCGTGCTTGCCTGGGACGTTATCTGGGTCTAAAATAATCCCTTCCTTCACTGTGAATGCTATGTAACTCTGTAGGTCTCTGAAATATGGCCCAGCGGGGGGAAGAGAGACAGGGAAAGAGCAAGGAGAGAAGGAGGGAGAAGGTGCAAGAAGGCAACCAAGGGGTACGAGCGCAGAAAGGGGCACAAGAAGGCAGAAGGTGGAGTATGGTTGCAGACTTTTAAGCCTGGTCCGGTCCCGTGGGATGGGTGAAGGGGCCTCCTGGCTGGGCTCGTCTGGATCATCCAGTGACTGACGCTTACTAATAAAGGGAAAAGTCTCCACTGCATAGGAGGCCTTCCACTGGGGAATTCCCTAAATGTCTGCTCTGCCCAAAGCTTCCCTTTTCTCAAGATGCCAAAAAAAGCAGGGAGGGGGGAAGGGAAACACAAACTTTCATTATTTCAGTCATCATTTAGGACTGAAATGCAATATACAAATTTTGTTCTAATTTCCCGTTCCCACACCTTTTTTTGTTTGCCAGATAGGAACTTCAGGCTTTGGTGCTACCAACACTTTCTCATCCGTACTAATTTCAGTTTTCTGACCCCCCCCATCTCTTTTTCATCCTCTCTGGTATAATTCATTGCTATAGGTAGTATAACACTTACAAAACTGTCCCCTGCTTTCCTCCTCTGAGTTCACAGTTTTGTCCAGACGTGGAAGGACTTTGGGCTGGTGAGTCTTCACGGCTCCATTCACCTCGCTGCCCGCTCAGCAGCCTGCCACTGGCAAACCACATGTGCCCGGTCCTGAAGTCAGCCTTTTTCTCTGTGCAGGCATGCAAAAGAAGCAGACAAATTCTGCATGGAAAAAGACAACAAAAAGCAAGTTTAACTGGGTAAGCCAAAGCACTGGTACAACTACCTCATGTAGATGCAGTCTACTCTTATTTAATGGAGAGAGAAGAGAAGAGAAGAGAAGAGAAGAGAAGAGAAGAGAAGAGAAGAGAAGAGAAGAGAAGAGAAGAGAAGAGGACATCTCTTCTCTGATGACTCCAGCCACAGATATTACCCCAACCTATGCTGTAATCCTGCCCTGTGTGATATTCACACTGCCCAACTCCCCTTCTTCATGGCAGCATAGGTCAGCTCCACATGGACCCCAAGTACATTGGAAGACCTACATGCTTTCCTTTTGCTTGGTGTTGAAAACAGAAACCTTAGTCTGTGTACTGAAACAAGGACGTGGTTCTGATGGATGTCCAGGATATTACGGTCTAAAGCAATACAAACATTTATCTCTAGTAAACAGGTCTTCATTTAACAAAATTGCATGAGTACTATAAACTTAAAAAAAGAAATATCTGAAATATCTGTTGATTGAATTCTCTGGAGACCATAGCCTAACAATACATGTGTCCAATTTTATCATTCCTGTGTCCCGTATGAACTGATCACTTGAGGCAAAACTAAATTCCTGTTGGCAAATGGACAGCATTCATTGATCAGCATAATGAGTTGTACATTTTGTTTACCAAAAATGTCTGATGAGCCAAAAAAAGGTCTTTTTGAAGTGATTCAGCTTTGGAAAAGAGAAGTATTAAAAACCATAGTTTTTTGTGCAAAACATTTACCCCAAAATTTGAAACAGGGGAAGGATGTGCAGAAGTGATGCCGTTATTCATACTGTATTTTGCGGGAATTTCAGGGTTAATTGTGTGATAGATTTTGAGGCACATCAATTATGCTGCTGTCACCTGGTTTATAGGTCAGCAACTGATCCTCCCTTCATACCCTGGACAGGTCTCCTCCTTTTTAGCAGTAAGACTCCGGGAGAAATCCTGGCCACCCACCAGGCTCTGCAGTGGCATCACCACTCCCCCAAAGGGGACTTTCCCATGCCCAAGCCCTGGAAGGCGAATGCTAAGAAAATTTGAGCTGAGGAGAACAACAGGGCTGTGTTTTGTCATAGGTTTTTCTTGATTTCATTAACAGAGTCAAGGGCAGGGAAGGGCAGGGAAAGGACCCTCTACAGAAAATGGAGTCTGAAGCAAGGGGAGTAAAACATGAGCCAGAAGGTCCTCCTAACGCTGGGCACATAACACTGCTCAGCTGGGCAGCAATTTGACCAATCTTTTTTTCACTAGCACCTTACTTGATTGTCAAAGTGCAAATAAAAAAAAGCCCTACAGAATTTTTTTAACTTCTATACTTGCTCAGGGAAATTTGAAGAAGCCTCTTCAGGCCATGCTTTACTACTGAGAATATCCTTTTCTCAGGTTACCGTTTTTGATAGCTGTTTTATATCCCTGCAGCTTCCAAGTGTGTCTCCTCACCTTCAGGGGAATGGCAATACTGACTTACAAGAGGAACAAGAAGAGAGCAAGAAGAAATCTGAATTATGTCTTTCTTCTTGCATGGGTAATTTATTTGCTAAAAAAAGAATAATTTCATGTTGATCAAAATGAACAGGGGTTTTTTAGATAAGGAATTTAAATTAATTGTTTCAGTGTCTCCTTGAAGTAAAATATTTCGATGTTCTCATTTTGAAAAGCCTGAAATGAAAGGGAATTTTTATTTCAAGCTACATCAAAGTTGGCCTGACATAAAACCGGGGATGTCAAAGAGCACTCCTGTTTTACTGGGGGAAAAATGAAAGTATGTCTGTAGAGGTACAGAAACTCAGATTTCTTTTGAATTATGAGGTTTTACTGAATCAAAAAAATATGTATGAATAATGAGAGCACCATCTTATTTTACATGGAATAATTAAAGTTGCATGTAAATGGAACAGTAGGTTTGCCCATTTCTTTTGGTGCAAGTTAGAATAACACAAAATGTTTACTAATAATTTCAAATACGTGGCAGGGATAGGTCTTCTCATTTTCTGAAGTCAACAGTATGCAAAAAAACAAGCAAAAAATATCATCTTCTATACTTCCCCAATCTTTCCCCAGATATTAAAATAACTGTTATACCACAACTTCCAAGTCAAAAACATATTTATTTATGGTCATTTTCCTATGCCATTTCCTATGACTGTAGATGTGTGCAAAAGTTTGGGTTACCCTACAACAGAATATTTTCCTTTCAAAAAACGAGAACTAGCAGGCCTTTGCTAAACAAAATCCTCTTCCTAAAATATTCTCTGAGGACATGGGAGAAAGGGCCTTTTTTTTAAGCGGCCTCTTTGTAAAACTTAAAATTTAGATGGAACAGAAAATAGAACCCAATTCTAATTAGGGTCTAATGGCCCCTCACTGGCTGTAGGAGAATTGTTTCTATTACACTGTGACAAGTGTCATTGCATATCAATAGCTGGAGCCTCTAATAATGCCAATAAACTATTTCTTTTGTTTCCTTTGTTAAACAGTTTGGTTTGAAGCTATAAATTGGGGACAACAGCATCAAGTGTCATCCTATCCTTGTGAAACCATTATGGGCCACAGAACCTTCTGGGGTTTTAAATGTCCATTTCTAGCAGGGCCTCTGGCTACGCCGGACCACATCTCCTCGCTTGCCTGTTGTTCCCACTATTCACGCTCCAAGAAAGAGCAGAATTAAAAGATTACCAACTTCAGATCCAAGTGGAATATGCATCTTTTCTCCTGTTGACCTGATCAAATATAGCGCTTGGGTTTTAAACTGACCTTATACTGCGGCTTGTTCTTAAATAATCAGGTAATTAAAATGTGACGTATCACAAACACTGAAACTTTAAATAACTTCAGTCACCTAAAAAAAGAACCAATAGCTTTTCCTTAGGAGGAAAAGTACTAGTAGCTTACTGAGAAAGCTTAGCCTCCAAGGCCAGTCTAGCTAACTATGGCCTTAGGGCCTAATCCTTGCAAAGTCCATCTGGAGAATGTCCTAATTCCACTGCCTGCTCTTCGAGATCATCCTTCTGCTTTTTTTTTCCCACCCTTGCATCCGTTTAGTGTCCTCATTTGCTTTCTAATGACTTTCTAAAGTGAACTCAGATTTGGTTTCTTTCCCAGATGACCTTTAGGTGGCTTTCCTTTCTATGCTTCCCTACATCGCTGC
Source organism: Anarhynchus alexandrinus (assembly GCA_008711295.1). Taxonomy (NCBI): domain Eukaryota; kingdom Metazoa; phylum Chordata; class Aves; order Charadriiformes; family Charadriidae; genus Anarhynchus; species Anarhynchus alexandrinus. Next base: position 2,231,965 of record VUYV01000108.1, read on the forward strand.
AATATGAGCTGTGATGCTCATATCCATATGAGCATCATATCAATACCATATGCTCCAGAGACAGAGCAGGTAGCCAGCAACAAAGCTGAGCCATACTAAAACACACCTGTAACTTCCCAAAAGAGTAGGTGGAGCTGTGTAGGCATCTGAGCCCCTTCTCCCGCGCTTGGAAACAAGCAAAGGTGCTGAAAGATTTTAGCCCTGGTAGCCAGGACCGATATTTTATATGGGGTATTTCCAGTGTAATTTCCTGTGGAGCTTGCTGCTTTTCTGAACCTCTGATAATTCAGCACGGCAGTGTTAGAGATGAGGCAGTGACTCCTTTCTGGACAAGGTCACGTGTCGAAGCAAGAGGGTTTCAAACATTTCTGCCAACCTAATTCTTAAATACTGCAAGTACTATGAAACCCTTGTTCTTCTTGGGGTTACTATTTATCAGCCGTCAGAACTGCCGAGTAATTACCACAGAGCTACTTTCATTTGAAGAGAAATGGAGCAATTACATCCTGTTTTCTCGTATCGTATTTATTGTTTCACCTTCAGAGCATGAGCACCCTTTCTTTTTTTCAGCCTCTAATTCACCGGTTTTCATCCTTTTTACATATTCCTAACTTTTTTTTTGGAGAAAGACAAGGGCGGAGAAGGAGCAAAGTGCCCCCCTGCACAGCAGATGTAAAGCCTGCTTGTCTCAAGCTGCTTGTCTCATACCTCCCAGGGATCCCTGGAGAAGAAGTCTGAGGATCTCTAGCAGTATGTGGGCCAAGAGCCTGCCTTCCAAGCAGGAACCCAGAAGTCCTCGCAGAAGGAAGTGAAAATACTGCAATGTTGTAATCACTGTAACCTTACACGTACGAGAACATAAAGGCAAATGAGATGGTTCATCCTTGCTGTAATTTCTTGTTACTTACACTCTGGTTTTCAAGTGCAAACTCTTTAAGCAATTAAGTCTTGCAGTTAAAAGAGCTTGCTGAAGGAGCCTTGTAGTGGCATTAATTCTCTCATGTCCTGACACACTGACCTGAAATGCTTAATTCCCTTTACAGCATCAGGCTTCTAACTAACAGGGAAATCTTTGATAGAGAGGACTTGACAACCTGACAATACGGTTGAAGTTCCGAAGTGAAAAACAAACTGGGTAAAAATAAGGTGGGTTAAACGGATACACCTATGCTAATAACTAGGTACCTGTTTACACTTATTAGTCACCTCATTAAAAGTATTACTCTAAATAACATGCCAGTTATATTTGTTAAACCCATTTCACAGGAAGCTTAACTAAAAAGGAAAGAGGTTAAGGGCCAGATTTTAACCTCTGTATAAGTAGGTGGCTAATCACAGCTTCAGACACGCGCGGCGGAGGGGGAGGCCCTGAATCAGGGCAGACCTAAAAGGTACGTGCATGCGTAATCACTTCCACAACGCTTGAGCTTGAGGCATGTTGTGGGATTGGGGTCTGAGCAAGGGGAGCAAACACTAGCAGAGCTGGGAATACCTTTTACTGCTCTGGGGATAATGCTTTTCTCTTTATGGGGAGGCTTTTAAATTATCTCTCAGTATAGCATATTAACAACCTTGTTTTTTTCTGAGTGCTGGTCCACATATGTGGTGCGCCTGCAGATGCCGTGTGAGTTGTTCCAGCTCCCCTCAGCCCTGCCAGGTCTCTTCAGTCCTGACTTACACACTGTCCTGCTCCGCTTCGTTCCACAGCAGAGGTTACCAGCTGTGGGACGCGCTCTTATAGTCTAGGAACTATGATGTTATTACCAAATTTATTTTTCCATGTAACTTGAGAGAAGAATAAAAAGCAGATTCTCAGCTAGCACAGATCATCACGGCCCATTTGTGATGGGGGAGGTTCATCATACTACACAGAACAATGTCGATCGCTATCAAAAGGGAATTTGACTCTCACAACTCAGGCACTGGTGGAGAATCCACCAGTCCTCCACAAGCCCTGATCTCCAGAAGGGCTAGATGGGAGGATAATTCCAGATAAAATGCCTTGGGTGCTACATGGGTTGGACCCCTCTTGCATTTTCAACCGGGTTTTTTGGGGGATTCTTGAACCAGATTCAAAAAGGCCCTTAATGGGCAGCTGGGGGTGGGGATGGGACTGAAGTCACTATTTCTGCCGTTTCCCCAGCTGCGAGCTGAGCTGTCTGGCCCACGTGGGCCAGAGCTCACAATGCTCTCGTTCCTCTCTTCTTTGTCCTCTGGTAGGCTGCCTGCTCCTGCCCCTGTCCCATCCAGCTTATTTTGCATTTGTACAGTAAAATTTCTGCTAGGCTATGAACTGCATTGGTTCAGAGCCTCTGACGAAGGGCACAAAATAAGCAGAAGGAGCATACAGCTGGGGGTGGGAAGTAGTGGGCATGGGGAGGGTCAGAGTGGGACTTTCCCCGGCAGTGGCGCTGAGCTGTTACATCGGCTCCCGTGCCTCCTGTAGACATAGCCCACATCTACTACCCTGAAAGCTGCCATCAAAACCCCAGAAGGCCTTTGCTGGTCAAAAGCATTTGAGGTGTTTAGCTGCAGGCCTGTGTGTGATGCCAGGGTTGTCCTGACAATGAAAGCTGAGCAACCTCCTGCCTACCCCTCAGCCAAAGGGGACTGAGTTGACTTCCCGAGTAGGCGGGAACACAGTGGGGTCAGGAAGGAAGAGCTCCAGGTTCTTGACCCTGCTCTCAGGACTACTTCATGATCACTGGTGGAGAAGGATATAAAGAAGACAATGGGGTGAGGGCCCTTACAGCTATCCACAGCACTGAAGTGGGGCATCTCATCCCTCCTGTAGAGTTTCAGAAGAAAAGAGCCATCCTTGGTCAGCTGCATGGGCCATCACAGGTTGTTTTACACCTTGCACAGCAACAGAACTAGAGCAGGAGAAGCCAGACACCTCCAAGCCAGATAGATGCTGGAGTACCAGAAACCACGATGCATGACGTGTCCCCTTGGCTAACTTCAGGCAGCTGCGCACAGAGAGTCGGTAAGAGATGGCTCACTGCACAGCACATTTTGGTACCTACCCTGAGATGCCAAATCCTCCTCAAAGACTCAACAAACACCCCAAAGCCCTAACCCAGGGTTTGGGGCTCTGTTTGGGAAGTCAGACATCAGCAGGTCTTGTGCCATATAACCTGTAGGCAACTGTGCTCTTTATTGGATGGAGCCTGTCAGATCAGATCTCGAAAGTTATTTGCGTTAGTGCTTCGCTCAGCAGTGTGTGCAAGAGAGCAGAAATGCAAGCTGTGTAGATATCCATCCTCTGTCAGTGCCTAAGTACAGCTGAAATAATTACCAGATGGTGATGAAAGTGACCCACAAGAGAATCACATAACTCCATCCTAAACAAGCTGAGATAAAATTATTGTCGCAGAGGTAAAGGCATAATAGCAACAGGCTTCATTAAAGGAAAAGGAGACTTTTAATCTCCTGTACAGGGACTAGTTTCTCTTGCTGGAGATAATACCTGTAGGAATAGAAGAATCCTAATGTTCCCATGTTCCCTTATGAAATACTTTGAAATGTGTTACTGGAAACTTACTTTAAATGCATATCAAGACTACTCATAAGGAGTATGAATCATTCTGATTTACCAGAACAAAGAAAAAGAGGTTCGCTTTTTTTTTGATGTATTTGTTTCTACAGAAGTAGCTTATTTACCTCAAAGTAGGATTATAGGCATCTTAAAAAATGACTGGAGGCTTGATTTAAGCTGAAGCATATATTATTCAATAAAGAGTTGAAGTTAGTAATTTAAGAACTAAATTGTTTCAGCAGATTTTTAAGAGGGAGAAAGTATTTAAATAACTGTAAATCTACAGGTATACTGGATTACTTCCAATCACCCATTTAAACTTCTGAAATATCTTAAGTACACGTGAGACAAGATGACGACTTCCTAATTTTCTAATTGGGGTCTCATTGCGCGACGTTGCCTGGCTGGAGCTCTGTGGCTGCCAGGAAACAGGTAGAGCCGGGGCAGAGCTGGGGGAAGGGGAGGTGATGCAAGCCCCGGCCCCGGGATCCCACTGCGCAGCGCGTGTCCAGAGCACATCAGCTGAGTGGGTCCAGAGATTGTCTCTCTTCAGGAAACTCAACAAAATCTCTCTTTTTAGAAAAGTATTCTCGCCAGAAAAGTAACTTGGAACGGATACCCTCCCGTATTCTGTTAATCTACCTTTACTCTCCAAAATATAAGAGAAAAAGTAGGGAAAACTACTACTGAGGTCATGGGAAGATGAAAACCACTTTGAGTTTGACTCTGAAGAGGCAGAATTCAGCAGAGACTGCGCTGTTGCTGCTGATTTTATGTAGAGCATACTGAGATACTAACAAGATTATAAAACCCAGATAGATGCCGAGATAATCAGACAGACTGACTGAGCTTATTTATTTGCTTGTTTTTTTTCTTTTTGTTGATTTGAAGCCAAAGATCCAAGCAAAGATCTCTGCAAAGGCACAGCAGTCTGTAAATGGTATTTTCTCACATAAAGTTGTCTGAGAGGCTGAGAAAGAAAGATGAAGAGAACTTAAAACAGTACTTTTAGTGCTTTTTTAATAAAGATGTATTTGGAGTATGTTCTTCATTCAATGTACATGCAGATCAGCCTTAATAATAACGTACATTATATTTATAAATTTCAAAGAAGAAAATACTTCAGAGAAAGGATAAGGTAAGTCTGAGGAGCCTTAAACAAATATTTTCATACGGTCTTGTTTTCTTCCAAAAGTTTCTTGGAGAAGACACTGAATTTTATCGTTTAAATCACATTTATAGAAGCTGACAGACTTACTTTCAAATGTGGTTCTGTTTCTCTGTCCAAGGGCACATAAGTCCCCATGTCACACAAGCATCTGATTATTTATTAAATCTCAACCATGCAGATCCAGCAAAGTTTCAGACTTTTGTTTAAATTTCCCTGTAAGAATTAGGTCACTTCTAATCTTCACACTTTAATAACTTCCTCTTCAACTGAAATTTAAATTGCTGAGAACCTTTGTGGGGGAGAGGAAAACTCCCATAATCATCTCATTTGAATAACTTGAGAAAAACAACATGGGTATCATTCCGTGCACTAGGATGCAGGTGAGCAGCCACAGCCAAGTGACCAGTCTCATGCCGTCCCACCAGGCTAAACCTAGCTTGCCTTGGATTTAGGGTTAGGATGAGTAGAATCATAGAATCATAGAATGGTTTAGGTTGGAAGGGACCTTAAAGATCATTTAGTTCCAACCCCCCTGCCATGGGCAGGGACACCTCCCACTAGACCATGTTGCTTAAAGCCCCATCCAGCCCGGCCTTGAACACCTCCAGGGATGGGGCCTCAACAACCTCTCTGGGCAACCTGTTCCAGTGCCTCACCACCCTCCTAGTGAAAAATTTCTTCCTAATATCTTTTCTAAATCTACCCTCTTCCAGTTTGAAGCCATTCCCCCTCATCCTGTCACTACATACCCTTGTAAAAAGCCCCTCTCCAGCTTTCTTGTAGGTGCCCTTCAGATACTGGAAGGCTGCTATAAGGTCTCCCTGGAGCCTTCTTTTCTCCAGGCTGACCAACCCCAACTGTCTCAGCCTGTTGTCATAGGAGAGGTGCTCCAGCCCCCTGACCATCTTCGTGGCCCTCCTCTGGACCTGCTCCAACAAGTCCATGTCTTTCTTATGTTGAGAGCTCCAGAGCTGGATGCAATATTCCAGGTGTGGTCTCATAAGAGCAGAGTAGAGGGGCAGAATCACCTCCCTCGGCCTGCTGGCCACACTTCTTTGGATGCAGCCCAGGATACAGTTGGCCTTCTGGGCTGTGAGTGCACATTGCCAGCCCATGTTGAGCTTCTCATCAACCAACACCCCCAAGTCCTTCTCCTCAGGGCTGCTCTCAATCTATTCTCTGTTGGATCATTGATACTGGGTAATTCAGACTATCACTGTGCTAGGTATGGGAATGGACGGTGCACCCCACTGAGGTATCTCCACTTGACAGAGAGAAATGGGTGAAGAGTTGGCTACCTCTGTGACTCTGGGTACAAGTATACTGCCCGTGCAAGAAATGGACGACAAGAAGAATACCCAAAAGAGACATAGGTGCATTCTGCTAATTCCTGAGAGCTGTAACACAAGCTGTGAGGTATGCAGTCACGTTTCCATAAGGAAAATGCTACATGAAAAGGTACCAGCAACAGATACGCTAGCAAATTTTATATGGTTCAGTGTGGAGATTTTCCTCTTGCAGGATCTCAGGTTCCTCAGTCAGCCCAGTATGTTGGGTGGTGAGAACAACAATGTCCCTCCTTCAATGGGGGCTGTGGTTCAGTTCCTCCCAAACTGGTTCCTTCAGACCTTTCTGAAACAGCAACCCTGCTGGAGAACCTAAGCCCATGTCATTCTGATCTTGCTGCAAGAAACCATGTACCTGATGTCAGAGGAAGTGGAGAGGGAGATACAGCAGAGGACAGAAGGAGGAGTGCAGATGGGAAGAAGGTGGACCCTTCCCTCAAAGCGCATGCCCCACCCCTGGAACTGTTCAAGGCCAGGTTGGGTGGGGCTTTGAGCAACCTGGTCTAGTGGAAGGTATCCCTGCCTATCACAGGGGGGTTGGAACTAGGTGATCTTTAAGGTCCCTTCCAACCTAAACCATTCTATGATTCTAGGACCCATCCCCAGCTTTTAATCTAGCAGTGGCTTGCCACTAGGTCAGCAGCTCATGGTCTATGACACCCGGAAGGAGGTTCAGAAAAACACTCAAAAGGGGACTTCTGCCTGTATATAACTGTCTATCGTTTCAGTAGCCTTTCCTTCTGAAAGTGCAGACCTTCCACTGCCTCACTTGCAATGACTGACACCCTGAGAGTTGCAGGGTCTTCTCCCATCATATGGAATTGCAACAGAAAACAGAGCAGCTGCAGCAGTTTGCATCTAAGGGAGGTTGCCTACATCCTTGTCCCACTCTTGGCTAGAGAGAGGCCCCACTAAACCTTAAAATTAAACCTTGGCAGGCAGAAGTGTGCAGCTGAACCAGCATTTCTTTTCATAAAGGACATGACCTTATTTTCAAAAATAGTAGGTAAATGTTACAAATTACTCAGTCAAAATTATATTAAAGAGACCTCTAATACCATAAATGCCAGCTTCAGGCTCAGAAGTGATATCTCTGCTTTCCTACTGCAGAGTGTGGGTTTTTTTTCCAGAAAGTTGGTGCTGAGATTAAGTTTCTTGCACAAGACACAGTAAGTGCCTCAGAGTCCAAGTGGTGTGGAACAGAAATGGTAGCTACCGTCTAATCCACTCAAAGTTTTGCTAAATACTCGCTCAGTTTCACTCTTACCATGCTCCCTTTCTCTGCTGAACTATTTTTGCCCATTAAACACTGAAAAATATATACATATTTAGGCAGGCAAAAACTCTTGAACTCTTGTTTTGTATTTATTAAAGGAGAAGCTATGATGGGTGAAGTGAAAAGTCAGGACTTCCAGGTGTCCCAAAGGGCATTGCTAGGACATCATCTACAAAATGATGACAAACGGGGCACAGCCTGGCACCAACGCCATTGTAGCCCCTGAAGAATTCTCTTTGAGTCTATCTTTCACTCATGATGGCCGTTGCATCCCTGGATCAGCTCCAACTGCTTTTGCCTTCCCTTAGACCCTCTACGGTGTGGAAACAGAGAATTTTGGACGTTCGGAAACAGAGTGGTCTAATTTGTTCTCCTGAGATGTGTAGTGGTGCTGTGAAAGACACACAGATGCACACCTAATCCCTGCCTCAGAGTGATGCAAAACTACCTTAAAGACAGGACTGCAGAAGATTAGCTCTATGACTCTTGTACCTGAGCAATCTATGCTGCTGGCAGCCTCAGCTCTTTCAAAGCATTCCCACCTACCATTGGCTTGCTCTATATAACATGACTCCATCGCAATTCCTAGAAACTGGCAGATAATCTCTTTTGAATTACGAACCTCCCACATATTCTCTATTGTTCTAATTTTTTTCCTTTATCTCCCTTTCTCTTTCCAGTTTCATTTCTATGTCAGAAAGCTCACAATTCACAGAAAGGGGTTTCAAATTGCTCAGCAAGTTAAAGTAGATTAATAGAAATGTGGTTCAATGGAATGGGGCCAATAGAAATGTGGTTCAATGGAATGGGGCCAAAAGTCCGTTACCCCCACTATCCTCTCTCTGCCAGTGACAAAGGGAACAAGAGGGGCCTAGACATGTTGGCTGCAACAACTCATAGCCCTGAGGCTCATTCCCTGCCTCCTCTTCCTTTGCCTGGACCAGTAGAAGCAGAGCAGGAGCTGGAGAAAGCAGACACCACCTCCCAAACTGCCACTGCCACCTGTCAAAAGCAAAGGTCTGGCACAGCCAGTGCTGCTCCCCATAACCATGCAGAGCTTTTTCTGTGTGCAGGTTGGTCCTCAAATCACCTGGAGAGCTTGCCCACTCACTGCACCTCCTACACAGAGGGAGTGGGGCGGTGGAAGGGAAAAGGGCAGAGTGCCCCCTCCAGCACTACCCTCACTGCTCCAGCACTTCCTTTGATTAAAATTATGTACCCTCACTGCTCCAGTGCCACTGTGCCACCATTCACCTCCTTTCTCTCTGCAGCCGAATACTCACAGGCCTTCTGCCACGCTGCCTCTAAAATACCCAGGTATCCACAAGCTGACTTAGCTCAGATCTCACAGCTATGTGTGGTGAGTGCTCTGAGAGCTGGGTGCTCTTCCTTCTGTGTAAGAGGGCCATGACAGACTCTGGTCAAAGGACTACTGAAACCTGGGGAACATGCACCCAGAGTTGCTTTCCAGCACAGACGACAAATGAAGACCGTCTTGCTGCAACCTGAGTCTGTGCTGAGGAACATGACCTAGAAAAGACCAGGACAGAGTCCAGACCAGTCCTCATGCCCAGATCCCAGTAACCCATCTACAACACAGGTGATTCAGCTTGGAGCAGGATGCTATGTGCCTTCTCCCACCACCTTCAATGTCTCCAACACAGCTAGCACCTTTTCACCATCAAACTGAGATGCCTTGTCATACAACTCCCCAAACTGTCAGGATTTCCTCACAACCTGGGAGCTCTTTGGAGTCAACAGATCTCCATGGTCAACAATGCCAGGTGGATCCCATGCTTCTTCCCAGCAGGCATGCTTAAATCCCACAGTCTTCCAAGATGCCCTTAAATCCTGCAGTCCTCTCTCATCTTGGCGAAGTTTACAAGCCTTGCCAGGTGTCCCCTCGCATGCTGCTCTACAAGGCAACATGATATGCCAAGAGACCACCTTTCCACCACACCTTGACAACACCTTTATGAGTTCTTACACTTTCCCTGCACTGCCTCCATCAACCCATCCCACCCAGACACAAAGTGCTAAGAGCCAGGAGAAAGCAAAGAGCATCAGTAGGTCAGCATGCACTCTGAGCTAATTCTGTGTTCCTGGGATGTTTGGCAGGCAGGGATTGTAGGTCTCATTTCCAATGCCTGGCCCTGTCACATCTCCTTGCAGGGTACCCCTGGTCAGCACCTGGCAGCTACTCGGGTGCCTCAAGGGAGCAGTGGGTACAGCTGGGTGCCCTGCCAAGTGTCCCCTTCTGCTTCCCTATTTTTAACCCATTGACTCTTCCCTATATCTCTTTTTGTCATTTTTGCCACTTGTGATCACTTAGGGTTTTTTTCCTCTCCAAGTGTCTTCTCTTCATCTCTTCTCCCTCCATGTTTTTTTTTTAGTTTTGTTTTAGCCTCTGTTAGGGATGGGCTGCCTCCCATACCTAAAGGGGAAAAAAACCCCATGGGGACAGTAGCCAAAAGCAGATAACTTTAGAGGAGTACAAAACAAGGAAAAATTCAGCAATGTTTTCCTGGTACACTTTCCCAACCATCACGCTCTGGTAGCCTCCAGCAACTTGCAGGTCAGTGATGCAAGCAAACACTTTCTTCAGAAACACTGTTCATCAGAACTCTCCTCCTTTAGTAATACACAGTGGAGCATGTCATATTATCTCCCCCAAATAAATGAACATTAAAGGTTAAGTCTGGCTACGGCAAACATTACTGGGTGAACAAGGCATGCTGCACCATGCCCATAAATGAGAGAGACCCATGATGTCCTTGGAGAGAGAACAGAACTTTTATAAAGCCATGGAGATTCTTGTAAGAAGCTTCATTACAAATGCAGACCGTCTGCCCATAAACCAAAAGTCAGTTCCTGCCAATTTCCTTGTACGCTTCTAGTTCCTGGTACCTTATGAACCAGGGCTGGGTTTCCTTTCAGTAATGAAATGGAAAATGAAAGAGCATGAAGGGGCAGCAATGGCATGCTCTAACAGAGAGATACATACGGAGAGTAAAATTCTTACCTTCTTGAAGTTAGCAGGATGCTAACACTGGCTTCACGGGGCCAGAGTTTCACTCTGATCTGTAGAAGCTGGCAGGCAACCTTATCAATCTTTGGAAAGTGCTGCTATGCTTGTTATTTCTAGTATTTTCAGCAATTTTAATGACATTAAGCCCTAGGGGGTGAAGCCCCAGGAAACAGAAGGATGCTGGCAGTCTGAGTGATAATATCATGAGCCTGCTAACTCTCCTCGCTCAAATCAATACCCTCAACTGCTCCATGCAGAGCTGCAATGAAAGGAGCAACACAAAGCTACCAGTGGGACCCTGAAAGTTTTTGAGGGAAAACAAGCAGAGATCAGCCACAAACAAAATGTTCTTACAAGACCACTTTATTTTTTTTCTGTCTTGGGAAGTGCTGAAATTTCACCACTCCACTTCCGCTCTCTCTCTGGATCAGTCATATGGCAATTTATCTTATTTACATTTTTACTGTTTCCATAATATCTACTCTAATCGCAGCTTGTTAAAGAATTGTGAGCACGCTATATGCAGGTGCCTAACTCCACCATAAATATTTACAGCAGCATTGCCACTTAAGAGTTTTCACATGTGGCCATTTTAGGCAGTAATTTATGTGTGGTTTAACTCTTCTGATGCATTAGAGCACGCAGGTGAAATTTCTCTCTAAAAGTGCAAACGGTGACATCAAGTATCACCTAACAGCTAGAACATGCTTCACGTAATACTCATGCTGGTTTGGGATCTAATCCTTCAAGTATTCTGTGCCTGGCCCTAATAATGTCTTCTTTAGATTTCTGACACATTGGCTCCTTTCTTTTTGCAGTCTTTTTTTTTTTTTTAAAGTCCTCTCACCTCTCCCACCTCATTCATTGGCAAAAGACCCAACTGAACCAAATGGCAAAGGAAGCAAGAGGAGAGTTGCAGGAGTTCTCTGCAAGGAGAACTTATAAAACTGCTCTAATCTTTTAAAAAACTAGTTTCTAAAAATGCACACAGCATTTATTGTGTGAATAGAGCTTTGTGAAGGGATCCCTTTATTATTTAGATTCAAGAACTTAACAAAAACACTTCTGAAGTTTAAAGCAGTGAAGCTGGTGATGACAGAGATTAATGTTCAGTTTCAGGGAATCCACTTATTAATTTTGTCAGGCTGAAAACAACGGTTAACAGTTTCCAAAATAGCTGAACAATGTCAGCAAACATTTGCTTTGACTGAACTGAGACCCTCCCTTGCCCTAAGATCAGCTCCGGGACATTTTCAGAAAGGCTTTCTTTATCTCTTGACAGTGTGAAAAAAACTTTACCTGCAAATTGACTTGTGTGTAGAAGGAAGCTATCATTCATGCTAATGGAGCCCATCAGCTTGCTTTCACTGTACCATGATACCCTGGAGCAAAAAATGTGAAGCCTGTTAAGCCCTGGGCTTAGCAATAGGATTTACCAACTCTAAAATGCCTACCTTCCTCTGTACACATATTGTCCACCACTATCCCACACATTTCTCTCTGTTTCTGTGACAGCTGGTCAATGTAAACCAGCTCTTAAAAGATTTTATGTTGATTTTTGTGCTCTGGGAGCTGTTTGCTTAAAATAAACCCTACAAATTTAAAAAAGCAAAGGCACAAAGAGGCACTGGAAAACTGCAGTAGAAACAGAGTAGAAAATTGTACAGAAAATTGTTTACAAAGCTCCCAATAATTTGGTAATGTGAAGCATCTTCCCTGCTCGTCGCGCTCCTCAAATAAGACGTTGGTGGGCACATTCTGAAAGCATTAGAGTTCGTGGCTCCTGCAAAAACATCGGTTTTGTAAAATGTAAAGGCATGAGAAGGGTTTATCCCAGACCACAAAGCTGGAGAACAAAATGCATGAACTCACTGGTCCCAACTGCGCTGGATATAGAGGCTTTGACTGGGACACTCAGGTGGGTTAAGATGAGCCAGATGCGTCTAGGTGGCAGGCAGCAACTTTGTTAGGGGTAATTTACCAGCTAATAGTGTCATAATGCTACCATGCAAAGAAGCTTTCAGTGGGGGGAAGAAATGGCTCTAAGCCATCATCACCAAATGGGGAACATCAGACTGCTCCCAGCCTGGCCTCCTGAGACCTGGAGCTGTGCCAGCCCTGGGATCTGACACACCCCATCTCAGGCAAAAGAAGAAGGGTCGGGACAAAGGGCTCATTGACAGGCCCCACATCTCAGGTCTCTTCTCTTGCCTGTAAAAGCTGATCCCAGCCCTCCAGAGCTGGTTCCATTTGCCCCTACCCTTCACTGGACCCTGTCCAAAGCTATGAAAGCACTCCCCTCCTCATAACCCAATCGACGCTACGTACTGCCAGGCAATAGTTAAAAAAACTGAAGTCATTAGTGATGGGAAAGCAAGAAAAACCCTCGAGGATATGACGGAAACCAGAAGAGAAGCAGCAAGATTAAACAGAACCAGGGCAGGGCAGAACAGCAGTCCTCACAGCCGGCACTGAGCAGGTACCCTTCACTTCAGGTGAGACAATTTATACATCTCTCCATTGTGGATAGGTGGCAAAATGAGACTGGTCAGGAGCAGGGTCAGGCAGTGAAATACAATAGGACAAGGAAGTAAACCAACCTGACAGAAGCATTTTGTAAAAGCCTGCAATTAAGCGTAATGCTCAGTCTTCAGAGCCCATGAGACCAGCTGGGACTGCTGCCTGCTTGATGGAGGGATCCTCAGAGTCAGCCTGACCACCAGCGCCCAACCAGGATGCATGGGAGCCTGGAAGAGCCACAGAGAGGGCTGGGAGTTCCCCTTCCCTGCCTTGGATGAGGTGAAAGTTTGTTTTCAGAGGACAAAAAGGGCTGAGGTAAAGAAGAACTCTTTCTCTGGCGGTATCTTAAAAAGTCCCAAAGATACAGTAAGTTAAAAGGCAATGCTTGCAGACAGGCAAAAGAAGATGAATCAACATTTTCAGTAAGCAAAAAAGGTATATCTTTCACAGGTGGCTGATAGGACCTTTTTCTTCTTGCAACAAAGCGGCAGTACATCTCTAAAAGTCCTTTACACAAAGTGCTGAGACCCATTGCAACTGGGTAGTGGTAAAAAAAACTGTGGTTGAACCACCGAGGAGCCACAAATAGAAATAAATCTCCCTTTACATGTTGATGAGTAGCTGGAAAAAAGGAATCATCTGTTTTAGAGACAGGACAAAGGTGGCTTGCTTTCATGCCAACAGAAAAAGGTCAGTCATGCAAATCTTCATATAGAAGAAAAAATGGCTAGCACAATCCTGGGCATGTTTGGTTCAGACACATCACTACAACAGAAGATTTTGGTGGCTTCCCAGGTAAGCACAGGTGGGTACCTAGTAAGAACAGCCGAGGTACCACGGCATCATCCACTGCTGCCTGGCCTGTGACAGGGCATTTTAATAAAAGAATCATGATCTGGTTTGGTTTTCTTCCACTGGCATACACACTCCAGGAGCATCTCTATCAAATGAAAATTAAACAGAATTCTGTCAGGGTGAAAATAGAAATTCTAAGATTTCCAAGTCTCCTTGATACTGAAAGATCTAAAATTTGAGAGGGAGGTTTCTGGAGACTTTCTTCACCTTGGGACTGTATTATAACCAACATTTCACACTAAACTTCTAGGTTTTTTTAATGCAATACTTGGCCATCAATTATAACTTTGATAACTCAGTTAATTCTTATGTCTATTTAACCCTAGGAGGAGAGCCATAATCCAGGAGACTCTGGCTCTCCTTCAAGCATCTACATTTGTTATTCATTACGCTTCTCCGAATACTTGGGATAGCTCTGCTCACCTGCCATACTTCTTACCCAGAAAGTCCTATTTCTCAGCTACCAGTGCAGATCTGAGATGCCCTCCAATTCCCTCACTATATGCAACCTTCTGCTTTCTGGATGTGGAGCCACTGTTTGTTGTCCACACGGGGCATGCATTCAATGCGTTTTCAGCACTCTAGCCCAGGCCCTTCTCCGTCAGTCCCACTGTACTACTTTGTGCAGTGATTCGCCTGTGAGCCAGCTCAGTCTGGTCTCACAAAGCCTTTTTTACTAATATTCAGTCCTCCTCCTGCCTATAGCCAGCTCTTCCATTCTCCATCACGCACCCTTGGATTTTTGGTCTGGTGCCCATCTCTCAGTGGGTACAGCACCAAAGGACTCTGAGGATAGAGAGGAGTTTCAAAGGCAGATTCATAGCACTTGACGAAGGCTACAGAAGTCCTACCAGAAAGGATAATAAGTCTTTCGAAAAATTATTTCTTTGCATCCTGTTGTACCATAAAAGTACATTACAGACCATAGATTGTCTGGACATACAAATGAATTCCCAATGTTTAATCTATCTGAATTTCTTTCTTGTGGTTTTTTACTTCAGTGTAATCCTTCACTAAACATTTTTCAGCCATTAGCTCAGGACTATACATTTTTCATTATTAAACTGCCTCATGTTTTCATTATATCTGCACGTCAGATTTTACTCAGTGATATATCAGTGGGATCACCTCTCTTATTACTGCACTTGAATTCCTCTTCTGAGAGAAATACAGTTATTTCAGATGAAAAGGATCTCCTCAAAGCTAAATGGCCATGAAGCACATTGTCAAAACAGCTACTCAGATTATTCTTGCTGGACCCATGACAATTTGCATGAACTGAAGTAATATCAAAGTAATATCAGTTATGAGAAGGGAACCAAACTAAAATTTATCTCTTTGGGGCAAGGTGCTACGTGTAGCTGGAGGAAACACCTGCCCCATGGAAGAACTGCCGAAAAAGACAAGACAGACAAAAGGTGTGAGAAAAGAAGTGTTGTTGCCCCATGTTACAAACTGGGACTTGAGTCATAGGGTGAGTAAGTGATCTGGAGAAGGTCACACAGGAAATCTATGTCACGGTTGGTTATTAAACCCAGATTTCCTGATTTGCCACCGAATCCCATAATTACAAGACCATCCTTCCTGTCCCTTCCTATTCTATCCATAAAGTACCTCACCAGTTGGGCAATGCTTTACGGGAAGAAAAAGCATTCCCTGCATCCTGCAGCATGATCTCGGGTGACTCCCACCGTTGGATTTGAAACCATGGCCCTAGAGCCTTGCTGAGAAATTACATTTCCTCGTCCCCATCAGGCTGCTGCCCACACTTGTGCACAAGTCCTCCCACCCAGCTTGCACCCTGGCACACAGCCTACTCCGGTCCCTCACATCACCCTTCCCTGCTCCTTGGCCACCGCTCCTCTCACGGTCTTCCGTGCAGGTATCTGAACCAACCCTGCCACTGCCTTCTGCTTTGGTGGGGCTTCCTCACTTTGGTGGTTGTGGTCTGGCTGGTGGGGCTGGAGAGAGGAGGCCCTGGAGATCTTCAGGGCTGGTCCTGCAGTGTGTTTAGTGATTCAACTTGAAACAAATGAAACGGGGTCACAGCACACACAGGGTAGCTAAATCTTATCCCTCATACTTCAGTAAAAAGGAGGGGAAAAGACTAAAGATGGCTGTGTCAGGGTGGGGGCAGACCTACCGAGAAGATTTCTACCAGCAGGGGGAGGAGACCTGGGGGTCCATGAATATCAAATTTCCTGGAAATTTAGGGAGCTTCTGGAAATCAGAAGACAAAGGAGATTGGGCTGGAACTCCTGTGAATAAGAGGTGGAAAAGAGATGTAAGGATATGAAGTGGACACAATTCAGCCTACCTAGGAAAGGAAGCAAGTGAAAACAAGCAGTAAATGGCCGAAATACTGAGTTCAACAGGAACATAATTATACGATGTCACAGATTTCCATAATTTGCTGAAGAAGACCGGTCAGATCTACAGATGAAAAAAGAATCTGGGTCCGTTCTTAATGGCCTTTTGAGGGGTTTAAAATCTGGTTTTGTAAGTGTTAAAAAAGTAGGTAGTGGAAATAAAGAGAATATACACACAGGCAGCCTTCCCTATGGAAGAAGCAGCAAACTCATTTTCAAGTTTAAAAAAACAGGGCCATATGGCTGGATGGTAATGCAGGGCTGAACCCTATTTAATATCAGCATTAACACTATAGAAGCTGTTGCTATAGTAGTGACATCTGGAAGAAACCTTCAAATAGATTATTCTCTAACCTGGATGAAGGATTCTGCCGGTCTGTCTGTCAAAGAAAGCCTTCAGAGCAAATCAATAACAAAGATCTTGTTACCTGAATGCAATGTAATTTAGCGGCTAATCAGTTTGACAACATTAGAAATATAAGGAGGGAGGAAAAGAAGAATGGAAACCAGGAGATGTAATTAACAGCCAGGAAGGCAGAAAAGACTCCAGAAACACAAGGAGAAACATCAAACTTTTATATGCCGCTATCCACTGAACTTGATCAGTAAAATCAAACCGCCACTCTAAACCGTTCCCGGTCTAGCTAATACTTACTGTTCACAGGCTCCACTTAAAAAGCAGTAACATTGCCAATGGATAGTATTGTTAGTAAAGATGAGAGCTGCATGCACAAAATACTGCTAATTACCAGAGCAGTGATAGATATAACGTCCCATCTTTGTTTAATGCTGGTTTGAATACCTGTTTTTCTTTGGCCAAGTGAAAAGGCTCCTCTTCGCTAATTAAAATGAGTCTGCTGAGCACAGACGTTTGGCAGCCTCTGGAAATTCAATTCCTCCTCATAGTTGGCCTCTCTGGCTGAAACAATATGTGAAATTGTTGCTAGAAAGAGGGGTTTGTCAGTCTGTTTGTTGGTTTATATTATACTTACACAAAACCATTTCGGATCTGATTCACTTCTTCTGACACTGAAGAGATCAGCTGAACTTGACAGGAACGATTCTCAGCACCGCTTGCACCTTTTGTAGTCATTGGAATCATAAAAGAGTGCTAGAAAATTAACAGTGCCATTTCCATTCACTTGCACAATGTGTTGCATGTCCAACACTCTCATGTGAAATCATGATCACGACCATATGTTTTTGGAAGGTAACAGACTGCATGTGGGGATACAGCATTTAACTCTAGAGAAAAAATCTTGGAAATAGTAATTGACATTTTTCACGCTTGTTTTCACAAAATGCTGTCCTTTACATCCTTTAATGTAATATACCTATTTGTTTTCTGCAGGGAAATTATTTGTTCATCGAGTAGACCTTGACATTCGTCAGAGGTCTTACCCTGGTCCCTTCAAAGTCAGGATGGGTGAATACCTTGTCCAACCCTGTATGCCTTCACCATTCCATGGAGCAGATCCGACAGAGAGCAGAGGCACGACACGATTCCTGACTTGCAGCCTACAGGCTTCCCCGGGGAGCAAGGGAATCCTACTTCTCAAGAGCAGGCATGGGACCGCACTTCATAGGTGATATTTATTTACCCCAGAAGTTTTGCTGTGGAGTCCAGCACAAGCAGATTCTTGCAGAGTTTTCTAACGTCATCTGATGTGTCACCTGCAGATGTCTCAGAAAATGAGGGGTTTTATAGTTCACGCTGTCCTGGTTGTTCACAGACGTATGTGAGTGGGAGCTAGATACGCTATTCATATCAGTAACATTTCATACCAGTATTACCGAGATGCTAACCCAAAATGTGCTATTTTCAGTATGCCGTAATCTTCACACAAACAGTAATTCTAGACTTTCTTGTTCGTGAAGCAGAGTTAGAACATACGAGGGTCAGCACTGTTCAAAAGGTGGAAACGGAGACAACCTTTAGGCCAAAACCCCCATGTTCTTTGCAAATTTTGTTTTATTTAAGTATATAAGTGTGAATAAAATTATTTCATACCGGAACTCATAGAGTCTAAGCAGCGGTAGCTGTAAGAGGAAGAAAAAAGTAGATGGAGCACTAGCAAAAAATAGAGATTCAGTTCTGAGAAAGTGGTTAAGAAGTCCCTGGATGGCTGTTCACGCAGTCCTCACTCTGGCAAAACTGCCACTGACTTTAATTGCACTTCACTCAGTTGGATCAGCCTGCTAATCAACTAAGCACTTTTCATTTCATGGCAATAAGAAGGTGTGCTGAAAATGCCATCATGTCTCTAACCATCTTCAAAGCCTAGAATGTCTTCACACCATTTCATGGGTTTCCCCTTTCCAGTACTAAAAAAGGATGCTATAAAAGTCATGATTTAAATGATATATTGCAATTTTATGGACTTGGAAGCTAATTTTGCTTAGAAGCATTTTTATGGACTTTGGAAGCCGAGAGTGGGGGGAAGCAGAGCTCCTAAGATCAAAAACTTTCCTTCTGTAGAAAAAGGTTTCAGGGGGGAGCAGTTTCTGCCTCCTCTGGATAGGACTCAATTGCTTCTTAAGTCTCCAATATTGAAAGGTTTTTGCTGAAAAATACACGTAAAGAGGGAATTCGTTTTATCTGCCTTGCAAACAAAAGAGATTATTTTCAGTTTCTGTTATGAGAGGGAGAAGGGGAGGGGGTGTCCTTCCAGGGAAAAGCTGTAAGATGTTTTCCTTAATTAGTTTAATTACAAAATGTACTAAGACTATTAGATAAACATTAGGTTGTTTTCGGGTTCAAAACAGGCAGATGTTAGCAGGATTAAATCAAAATACTTTATACGCCTTTGAAGATTTTTTTTACTCAAAGACCTCAGCTCTTTTTTTTTCTTTTTAGGCTCTGTAACAGCTGATATTATTACTTTTTTTTTTTCCTTTGATTAAAATTATGTCCATCTAACTCATGCAAGTCAGCTTTCATTAGCAAAGCAAGGAGGATTTGGCCTATGGTATCACATTTCTGGAATACGATGATTTCTTTTGTATTCATCCATTCTCCCTGCTCTGATCAGATTCTAATTATAGCTAAATTACAGCTATTGTCTCAAAGGCTGAGTAACATATTTGTGGTATTTGGGGGGGAAACAGAAGACGGCTGATTTAAAAATAGGAATTATACAAAGTAATAAGAGTTGTTTATAATCATTTTTTTATGGAAAATGGCAATGGTGGGGAGTGGGAAGGCATCTTTATATCCAAGTAGGAGACAGTGTCCAGTTTGCTGAATTGAAGCTGTCTTTCTACAGCTTCCCTCAATATTCACACTCCATCAGCTTCTATGAGGCACTGGAGAACTAGGTAACTCCAGGGTAAGAAGTATGAAACATGCTGCTTTGGGACCTAATGAAGAGTTCAGGGAATACATCAACAGGTAAAGTATCACAGGAGAAATAAATGTAGAACACAAAGAAATATTCATAGTCATGAGCAAATCTGGTATAAACTTAAAATTATGTCACTGTTATATATATACAAAGAGGAGAAATAACACTATATTAAGCAAATGCGTAAAGAACTGAACCCCATGAATAACAGTGCTTCTCTGAAACCATCGAAATTATTTCCAAACTGAATATAGGCCAATGGCATTTCAGGCACAAACCTCCTTAACTATAATCATTTTATCATCTGAGAGTGACAATCTGACATAGCTGCTTTTAAAGGTATGAATGTTATCAACCATAAATTAAAACAGAACTCAAAGCAAAAAGAGCAATAAACTATTTTGGTCAGAAAGGCAGTTTCAATGCTAATATATTTACAAAGCATTTTTACTTCGTCGCTTTTTAAATCTATTGCTAAAAACTACCTCTAAGACTGTTTATTACCGGCCTGCAAATTACTCCAAGATTCATGCAAAGCCAAATGAAAGACTTCTCAAACATTCTTGCATATCAATAGAAGTTGTTTTACAAGAACAAGGCTAAATGCAGTATATTTTATTGCATTACCCTGCTGGTCACCTCAGTACGATGAAAATGCAAAAAAGCTTTTTTAGCATTTGGTTTTCAAAAGGAGCTTTGGGTATTTGGCAGCCTTTCACCTCCACAATTGGTCTAAAAGCGTAAGTGTGAGTTCATTATTTTCTCTGAGACTATCTTCACCAGCATCCACCGAGCAGACAATACCAACAAAACCCACCAGGCAGGCTGATGATGAACAGATAGCTTCACAAAAAAATCCATAAAACGCAGCAAACCGGTATATGGATAACGCCACAAAGACAGCGATATATCCCTACGCATTCAGAAAAAAAAAAAAGAAGTGTGCATTGTGAATATGTGCTCTTGCACGTGCACGCACGGCCCAGCGGCCTACCTTTCACACAAGGTAATCCCTTTAAAAGCCTTTGATGAAAAAATACAGGCTAAAAACCCTGAAATGCTCTTCCTGTACACAAACTGAGATGTGCAGTTCCTCCTCAGAAAGAACTGTATAAATATCATCAGGTGTTAGTGTAATGCAATGACCATCAGGTTGCATTAAATTACTAAATCTATTAAATGATTAAATCCTTGGGCACACCAATTCATGTCAAGTGTAAACATACGGTGAAACACTTTTAAATCAATTACCTGATGATAAAGGAATAATCTTCTTACTTAAATGAAAGCAATTAATATATGTCAGGGCTATGCATTTAAGAGGTTTCCAGGATCAGAACCATCCATTTGATGGTACCTAAACTCACACTTTCAGAAGTTAGATTAAATATCACTAGCATATGTTGAGTAGTACTAAAACACAGGGAAAACTAAACAGTTTCGGGTTTTTTTTCTTCCAGCGCATTTCATTCCATGGGATCTTACAAAATTGTACTTTACACAACGCTGAAACGCAGCCACTGATTTTCCTCCTGCCACTTGTTTCAGTATTAGTAACCATGACAGCGGGAGGGGAGCAGAAGTGGTGGTGCTGCTCCACTCGCACTGCTAAGAGGTGGTATTGTGGAGTTCTTACTAGCAAGGATGACAGGAGTAGTACATGAAAGAGAAAAAGAGATGTGATGGGGCCAGATGATGTGCCCTGCTGCAGTGTCTCAGCTGCTCAAGGTGATGATGGCCATGGGACCACGCACAGCATCCCTATGCTGGTCTGGGCACATAATCTGCTTGTTCTGACACACCCCTGAACCACAAAAACTGAGATTTTTGAGTGGCCCCAAGACACACCAGGCCAGCTGACAAAGAAGAAATACAATCACTAGTTTAACAAAGACCATTTACAGAAATTGCGTACAGGACCTGCCACGTTTTCATTGACTCTGTCTTGCCAACTAGGCCTGTCTCCTGTGGTTGGTGGGATCTGTGGCCCTTGGACTTGCTCTTGGCAATATCAACTTAAGGATAAATGAAGAATTGCAACTGCCTCCCTTTTCACGCTCGCTCTCAGTCTCCTTTACTCCTTTCAGCCTTTTAGTTCCCACTTCTACAGATTACTTTTTTTAAAAATTGTTTTTGCAGTGTCGTGGCATGGTGGCATTGACGGAGAGGTGGGTGTTACCTCCTCAGGTCCACACACCCTTTCTCCTTCAACCTGTGATCCATTCAGCTCAACAAGGGCCTCACCAACACCGGAGGCACTAAAGCACCACCGTGGTTGCAGAACTAGGTGTCACCCTGTACATGTAACCACTAAGAGGTCACATCCTGAGGAGAAGAATGACAGTGAACGCCAAGCATGAGCTCGGGGGTTCTGGCCATGGGCCCTCGCTGAAGAGCAGTCTTCAGTGCACATTATGCTGGGTACTTCAAACATGCTGGAAAGGTCTCACAGCGTTGCGCTGTGGGTATGCCGAACGACGTGCAGTGTTAAGCAATACTCATGCGCAGCATGACCATGTCCCCAGTGAAACTGCGTTACACATGGCTTGTGCAACAAGTCTAAGTCTTCATGAATATGCAATATACAGTCATTCTGCGGCATGGCCTTGAGGCAGCCCAGTTAAGTGGTAGCAACAACTGTGGGCATTGGTGGAGCACGCCGATACCCCTTCTGCTGAGAAATAGTAGCGTGTTTCTGGAGCAGACACAGCAGTTCAGCCAGCACGAGTTCAGTGTTCTCCAACATTGCAGAGCATTGTGTGGGCTAGATGCACCCAAGGCCGCAGCAGGATGGCTACCTCTCCCTTCTCAGTGCCCCCCTCCACCTTTCATCCTAATTCTGCGACGGAGTAGTTGCTCTTCCCAGCACGTGGGGAAGGGAGAAATTCCAGCTTACGTTGTCAGATGCAAACAGAGTCACGTAAATAGGTAGACAGTTGAAGATAGACTGCAGATAAAGATGGACACATGTCATGACTCTTGGGACTTTCTTTTCCTTCAGTGGACTGGCCTATGGCACCAGTCCCTTCCTAAATTTTAACTAGTTGCATCCTTAATTCAGTCAGCCAATCTACCGTGTAGGGTCCTTGCCATTTTCTCCTCCCTGCCCTTTCCTTCATCCCCTCCTCCCACACCTGTATTTGGGGGGAAGGGGGGGTTAGCTAGGATTTCACTGTACCCTGCCGCGTAATGTGTCTAATACCTATGTCTATATGGCAATCATAAAATCAGAGGGGGGAAAGACAGTCACACTCAGAAACACTTCCAGGATCACAGTGTCCCAGCTGTAAAATCTTTGGACCTGTATGTCTTTGCTCTGATCCCATTCTGAGACCCATTTCCAGAAGTGATGCACAAGACCCTTAGATGTAGAGAAGTCCTTGTCTTGGCTGACTGCATCATGAATGATGACAAAATTCATTTCCCTGCACAACCTATTACGTAGCTTGGCTGTTTGTGACCACATCCTGCGTCCGAGGTTTCACTGACAAGTTTCAAAGAGTCCCCATCCATACAGGATGATACAGAACCAGATCTTCGGGGACATTATACGCAGTACAAATGTATCACACTGAAGTATTTGACTCATAGTAACTTTTCACTCATAGCAACTTTTCACTCTCACTGCCCTTATATCCTCAAACTGACTTTTGGAACTTCAGCTATGGTTTACCTCCAGTGTACAGTCCACATACCATATATAACTGTCAGGAAAAACTTTGAGCTCTCTCCCCTTTCTGCTGAACTGCATCACAAATTCCCCTTAACCTTTAATGTGTAGATTCAAGTTCTTTCTCTAATGACTGAAGATCGCTTTTAAAACCAGACCGCTTCTAAGTATTAAAACCTGGGAAATAAGTTTATAAGACCCTCTTTTACTGTTTCCAAACCCAAATAACCGATCAAATTGCTTAATTTCAAAATCTTTCGGAGTGGAAAAAAATGTCCTGTCTGAGACGCTCCACACCAAACTTAAGCCACAAATACGTTCTTACCGTGACCATTTACAACTGGGAAATGTGTGGTTTATAATGGAATGATTATGCAGCTTTAGCTTGGGATGTCATGGGCTTTCTGGTAAGGTGAGTAAGTTAGAACGGAGCCAGTTCTGATCCTTCATGCATACGTGAGGCACAACTCTTGCAGTAAAGCAGCTCCCTGGCCCTTCTCACACAGTTTTACCAGTTCTGGGTTTTGTGGAATTCTTTTTTTAATAAAGTATATGGTCCAAGGCCCAGCTTGAAACAAAAATGCTCATTGCTTGCTGAGTTGTATGAACTTTGGAAATATGGCAATAAAATGGACACATATGTTCTATTATTATTATTATTATGCTTAAGGGCTACAAAAATAAATCATTCTCCAAGCTCACATGGACGAAATGAGCACTGCCTTCTGTGAGCGTCTGTACTTACATGTATCTGTTTACTCAGATGCATCTGTTCTTGATATCTCGTGGAAAAATCAAATATTGTATCTTATGAAAAACCATTGCCGAAGCATTGTTCAGAAAATCAATCCTAAACCAGAAGTCCATTAAAAAAACTGAATACCTGGGTCTCTCTGCTTGGAACTCTCTTTTATTGTTATTAATAGATCATTTATCTTCAATATGGTCGGAGATAAAAATTCCTTTTTAAAGTGATGAAATGAAGAGATTTGCAAGTGCTGAAACCCCCTGATCTCCCCCTCTCTCTCATCACCTGATACCGGCTTAAGGTTTCACAGTTTGTAAAAATCAATAGGAAGTTCTCCCCTTGCCAGCGGCCCGGGCCAATTTAATAAGTACCTGAACAGAGAGGCGGCCTGTCGAAGGGGCAGTCACCTTTCGCCTGGCAGGAGGAGCTGCGAGGGCTGGGACACTGGAGCGCATTGTGTCCCCATGCGAAGGCCTTAATCAGCAGTGACGAGATTTCTTCTCCGAGTCCAGCTTCCCCTCCCAGCCTGACTGTAACCCGGAGGGGAACCTGCCAGGGGACGGCCAACTTCTGCCGCAGGTTGCAGTTACCGGGGGTGGGGGGACTTCACGTTTCCCGTAAAGGGCTTTCTCCTCTCTCACTAGGACAAGCACTTCGCAGGGAAACTCCGAGCAGCTGCTGAGCTGCTGGGCAATTTCCTTTCAACTCTGTCCCAGCATCGCTGTTTACAGTTTTATGAAGGCAGCTCCGACTGCCCCTTCTCCTGCTCTCCCTCCCACTTGTTCAAGTTTGTCGATACCCGATCCATGAACATTTGTTTCCTCCTTCCCTGGAGGAGTTTTGCGCTCCACTGACCTCAAGTTCAGCCCCAGCGAGGCTGGCAGGAGGGCTCAGCTGGCTCTCCTTTCCCCACTTGCCACAGTCCCTTGTGTTGGACAAGCAAAACCAGTGTAATTCAAGCAGGGGGGGGGAACACTTCCCTTGCCAGCTCCTCACACCACCCCGGGCTCTGCTGCTGGGGAAAAGTTCACCCGCCCTGGTCCCAGCCCACGGAGGTGAACCCCCTACGCTCCGTCCATGGAGGCCACTGGTGCTGGGGGTGTACGGGCAGGTCCGGACCCTCGCCCCCGCTCCGGCTGCCCTTAGCTTTCCTCTCTGGTCTGCACCACTCCACGCTGCTCTGCACGGCGCACCGCACCTCACCGCACACCTGCGGCCTTGCCGCACCTTCCCCAGGTGGGTCCCAACCTCACGGCACTGCTGTGGGTGCAAGGGGGTGAAACACCGGGGGATAGCAGTGGGAGGGAGGGAGGGATGGGTGGATGGATGGATGGATGGATGGAGGAAGGGAGGGGTGACTGCGTGTTTAACTCCCTCGCAGCTTGATCTCCAGGTGATTCCCCTCCCACCCTGTATCAATACTCTTCACCATCAGACCTCTCTTGCCCCCCCTCCCCGTCCTCTCCCCACTTCTCCCTCTTTTCAGAGCTGACAAAGCCTCTTTCTTTAACCCGTTCGGGCTGTCCGCTGCGATCCCCCGAAGATAGATCGAGGAGGGGTTGGGAGGTCGGGGCTTTCAGCCTGTCACCAGCTGCGCGGCGCCCGCCTAGTGCGCGCCGCCCCGGAGCGGAGGACCCGCGGGGGTGCGCGGAGCTGCCGCCGGCCACTCGCGGCGGGAACGGGAGCGGGAGCCTCGGGTGGAAAGAAAGGGTGCGCGGGCGGGCGGGCGGGCAACGACGCAGACCCCCGCCAAACGCGGAGCAGGGGAGGGGAGGGTTCCCCCCGCGGATAGATCAGCCCGGCTTCCGCGGCGCCCCGCGGAGGGTGCGCGCAGGCAGGGAGCGGGCGGCGGGCAGGGCGCGCTGCCGGCGCGGCGCTGAGCTCCGCAGCCCGGCGGGGAGAACCGCGCTCGTTCCCCTCGCCCGGAGCCGTTTCGGCCCCGGCCCCACGGCACTCGGAAAGCGCTGCCCCTCCGGTGGCTCCTTCTGCGCCACCGGCCACCCAAATGTTTATTAAATGCCGGCATTCGTTGCTTTCTAATTAGCGGCGCCCGAATCCGCCTGCTTTGTCTTGTTCTTCGAGCCGTTGCCGCTTCGCGAGTGCGCATCAAACAAGGAAAAATAAAATACCTATATTTTAATTAAATTACCGCGCCCTGCTCGTAGGAAACAAAGAAAAAAAAAACCACACATTTTGGGAGATAATCTCTTTACTTTCTGCTCTCCCCTGGCCGCTTTGCCCGCGATTATTCAATCCGGTTGCCGCGCTGTTATTTATTTGCGCGTATTTGTTTCCCGACAGTTACATAGCAAAGCCGTTTACGCAAACTGCAGCGAGGGAACCGAGGTAAAAAGGTTTTGGGAAGGATGTGAAAATGAATGTGGTTTGAGAGCGCCAGGACTACCGCGGAGTTCCCATTTGAATCGCACTCCTCGTCCTGGCGCTTTGGGTGCGCGTAAAAAAAAAAAAAAAAAAAAAAAAAAAAAAAAAAAAAAAGGGGAAAAAGGGGAAAAAAAAAACACCAACAAAAACAGCCGAGGTGCATTTTACTGTCTTTTTTAACTTTTTAATATCCCTTTTACATTACTCTATACATTAGTTAAAGATGGAAAAAGAGTGCTGAAACAGTATGCATGCAACATCCCATCATATTTCTCCCCCTCCGTGAGCTCTCACCATGCCCATGCCGTGCCTGTACAAACCCAGCCATCGGCAAAGCCGCGGCAGCACGCACTGCTCGGCCCCACGAGCAGGAGCTCCAGGTGAGCCCCAGCCTGCTCTGAAGGCTTTGGCATCACTAAACGCCCTCCCAACACAGGAGCTCTGCTCCACTCCGGACAAGTGGAAGAAGGAAAGGCCAGCAGTTTGCTCAAGTCCATTATGAACACAAAGAAAAGCTGAACTNTAATCCCCTCGCACCGGTCGCCGGTGGAATAACCGGGCGCCCCCCTCGGCACCATAGCCTGATGCTCCGGCGGCTCGGAAGGGCGCCCCACAAACGAGGAACTTCTCGGTGGTTCCTGTGCCGAAGAAGGGTGGGTGAATCAGCCACCGGCGGGATGGATGCTCAGGAAACGCACCCGGGCTGGTGTCGGGAAGGAGGAGAGCGGGCATCTTTTTTTTTTTTATCTTTTTTTTTTTTTCATCTTTTTTTTTTCCTTATTCTTCCCGGAGGTCGATGGGAAAGAGAAAACAAAGCAAAACAAAAAAAAAATTCCCTTTAAAAGTGCGTTTTAAAGTGCACGGTTTTATGATAAAAACAGGAAGTCCCTCGGTAAAGGGTTTAGGTTCAGTCCGAGGAGTTAACTCCGCGCCCCGATGTCGCAGGCGGGGGGGGGACAGGAGAGGTGACCGAGCCCAGCCGAGCCCAGCCGCTCCTCACCGGCTCCGCCGCGCTGGGAGCCACTCGCCGGGGCTACTTCGAATGTGTCCCTTCATACGCGGTTTATAAAAACCGATTCCCATCTGCTCCTCAGAAGCTAAATGACCTGTTATTATCGGCTGTCTGAGTTTACCGCTTGCCTTTGGGGTAAGGCAACGGTAACCTTCCCACAATAAACTTCCCCCGCGGGTGGAAATGAGATTCCGGGAGGCTACTGATGCCTTTCTTGGTTTGTCCTAAAATGTAACATTTTGTATAGTCTCTAGTGGCTGCCTGGTCATTAAAACACCACGGAATTATTGGGGGGGGGTGGTGTGTGTTTGAAAGACAAGAGGTCCCGTGCTTGCAGGGGGAGAGGTGTGTACATACTGGATTCTGGGAGTGGGGAACAGCAATCTTCCTTCAAGAGAGCACTTACTCTCCTCCTGTATCACCCCCCTTCAAACCCAATTCACCTAATCCAGCGAGGACCTGAGCCTTTTTCTCACTAGTACGAAAAAGATGGGGTTGTTGGGGCTTTGGGATGGTTGGCATGCTACTGATTGATCCCAGCTATGGGGAAGACAGACTGGATGCAATTCAGCAGATGCAAACAGGCAGAGCCTGGCTGAGAGATTGTTTTCCTCCAGAAAGTAACCTTGCAAGATGCTGAGGTTATTGACTTTGGAGTGGGGAAGGAGGTGTCTGATAATCAGCTCACTCTCTATCTTCCTTAGATTTATAGATCAGGGCCTCCCTGTCACTCCTGAAAATATAATCATGCTGGCAATAAACCCTGAGGGAAGAATGAGACGGCAAGTGTTTTTCCTCGGAGCTAAGGCAGTGACCTTTGAGTTACATACTTAAACGAGCTATGATGCTATAGCAAGCCCAGTGCGGGGCTGTTTGATTGCCCTGTCTTGCTTAAGCTGCCCAAGAAGGTGCCAGAGCTGTCCCGGGGCATGCAGGGCCGGCAGGGCGTCCCACACGGCCAGCGCACGGTGCCTTGCTCTCGGTCTGAAACTGCTGCCATAAGGCACAGGGCTGGTTTTGAGATAGGCAGTTTGGGAAGGGGGGAGATATCTGCCTCGCTTTGTTTCACCAGATGGGAAAACTGCACCAGAGGGACTGCTTTTTTTTATTATTATTATTATTTGGGGTTTTGTTTTTTTTTTTGGACAGAAACATTTCCTGTCTTCTTTGCAAAAATGTATTTTATGACCATTTTGCTGCGCAGACTTCTCCCTCTCTGGACATTGCACAGAGTAATGCAACACCTTCAATCTGTGGAGCAGATACGTCTTGATTTCTTTATCTCAGAACATGCCTTTGTCTCTTTTCGACCTGTTCTTGCTCTTCAGTGAAAACTCACCTTTTTACAAGCTGTCAAACGTAACACTAACAGCTGAGCATTCCTTGGGAAAAAAAACATATTTACTTAAAAATCACTTAGTATTTATGGCTCCTTGATTTTTTATTAGCCTTTTAACAATGTCTCTCACTTTAACACTAATCCGGAGGGAAGGGGCTCTCTCCTGTGCCTGTAGCAGATATATCCAAACAGAGAAGAGGAAAAGAGCTGTTTAATCGCTTCCAGTATTTCTGATATTTAAGGCCATTTTGGAACAAGTAAAAGACCCCACTTCAGTGTGCCCTCTGCTAAAAAAAAAAAAAATAATATTGTTTCCAAATTCCACAGTCTAGCTGGTGATAAGCAGGATCCCAACAAACAGCACAAAAGGCTGCAAATGCAACTGCTCCTACAATCCCATTCCACAGAGGAGGCACCGTTTCCCAAGGGACCTCCATTTAACGAGGAAGAACGTAATCAGAAGATGAAAGTTTGGCCCTTTGACACAAAGATGGCTCAGGCTTCGAAGCTCTCCTTCACTTTCTTTCCGAAACTCAGCTGAGTAACCCCAGCCTGCCCACAGTCTGGCAGACGAAAGGAGGTGAAGTGCAACTAAGTGGTATCCATCTTAAATGGCCCAAGTGGTTACTTTGGCCAAATGACAGACTGAGAGGCATTTCAGAGAGGCCCAAGGCAGCTATGAGCACGGTAACAGCTTGGCAAATGTTGACAGCAGACACAAGTTTCGAAAAAACGCATTCACTGATTTGCCTCTCGATGTGCTGTAGTGACTCAGGATGGAAATCTGGACATCACTGTGGATAACACAGTGAAAACCTCTGGTCAAAGGGCAGCAACAGCAAAGGAAGCTAATTAAATATTGGCTAGCAAAGGAAAGGGGAGGCAGGCGTGGGAGAAAGATTTACATAAGCTTTGTCATCATGTAGATCAGCGGGAAGCCCCTGCCAGGAATAGGATCGCAGAGAGAAAAGAGCAGAAATAAAATGGCTCAGGGAAAAGCGCCACAAATTGTCAGTGATATAGACAACACTGATATTTGAAAACACCATGGCTGCTTTGGAGAGCATGGGATAATCAGAGGGTAAGATGAATAACAGAGATGTGTAAAATATAATGGGTATAATCTAAGGTAGATTAGGAACTTCTTGGCCACCCTCATGACTTGTATGAGTAATACATAAACAAGACAAGAGGAAATGGAAAAGAGATCTTAGGAATGTTCTGCACAAGGCATAGTTAACTTGTGGAAGGCACTGTCATAAGATGCCATTAAAAGCAAGGTCTTGATGGAATTCAAAGAAAAAATATATATGGATCACGAGAGTTATATTCCTAATGAAGATAATAATGTTTTTGCATTATCACATTTAGAAGCAATGCAAATCTTCATCTCTAAGTCTGAGTGACAGAATGTAGAAAGAAACATGATTAATCTAGAATATTTTTTTTTTCTGGTGGTTTTTGCAGCTTCCTCTGAAGTAGCCACTAGCAGCCATGATTTGAGGTTGAATACTGGATACACCTTGAACTGAGCTAGTGTCACCATTCCCACATTTCTACGTCTCTCCCGGAGCAGCTTTCTTTCCTGGACAGCTTTTAGCTCTGCTCACTAGCACCAAGTCTGGAACTGAATTCACAGAATAGAAGTGCCGAATATCACACCAAAATATTAAGTAGAACAAACCAAATAGTGTTCTTTCCTTTTCTCCATGTTCTTACGGCACCTGTGTGAGCTAGGATGTTTCATTGCCTATTAAAATACTATGTCTCCAGATTTTTGAAGATGGGACTCGTGACCGTTTGAAAACATTAGCTACTGCCTAAACAATAATGTGTCATATATGAACTGTTTCCTCCTTGACCTATTCAAAATAAGAATCGTGACCATTTATCTGGTTCTTCACATGTGGCAGAGTCAGTTTGACTTTCCTTTCCAATTCAAGTAATTACTACAGGAAATCTTTATATTTGTGTTCTAATTTTGGGACTTAGATTTGTTTTTAGTGGAACTAGAAAAGAGTACAAGCATGCAATGTAAAATTTCTTTAAAACTACAAAGAGAAAAGTTCCACTCTTATTTTTGTTCCTTAACTTTTAATAAGAATAACTTTAATTTAACGCATCTGGGCAGCTTGCAGACTATCAGATAGTGACTGCATATCCGGTGTTCTAAGTACCCTGGACAAATACAGTGACTTAACAAATTGGAAAAAAAAATATCTCAAATTAAATAAACCCAAGAACAACCACTGACACTCATCAAATACCCTTACAGACCTGCAACACTATTTTTTTGCCCTTCCAAACACCCAGCCATTCTAGGCAAGGGGAGAAGCATAGGGAGCTTATACCCTGGAAGAAAATACATTCAGTATATTCGAGATGTTTGAAGCTTAGAAAGAAAATAAGCAGCAATTTTCCAGGACTGTAATACAGTAATTTCTCCCCCGGTCCAGCTTCAATATCAATACCTCTGCTAACTGAAATTTCAGAGGGAAGGAAATTCCTTAGCTAGACTCCTTGCCACGTCGGATCAAGCACCTTCCACGTGGGATTGCTGAAGCAGGTTACAAAACCTGAAAGCAACCGGTACTAACAATTGCTGGGCCATGGTGGACTGCTTTACAGAGAAATACTATTTACCTTGTGCAGAGGAAGTAAGGCAAAATGTCCTGCCCAAGGTCTGTCTAGTTCGGGAACACAAAGATCTTCTGTATTTCCCATAGGAAACCCACCTTTCCACTCTGTGTTTAGTCCTGCCCGGCCCACCTCACACAGCACCACACTTTTGTCACTTTTTGTCCATATCAGTTGTCTTTACGGCCGAAGGACAAAAAAGGGTGTAGACTGCCCCAAAGCACTTTTCCGTCAGCTCTTTTCTTCAGAACAGGATGCCATTTAGACTCATGCATACCATTATCATAAATAACCTCAGAGCTACTTAAATCACAAACAGAGTTTGCAAGCATTTGGAAACAAAAATATGTGCCAGGTATACGTTTTAATTTATCCTTCCTTCTCGTTTGTCGCTTATAAACGGTGGTAAATTAGAACATTGTGAAAACTATACGTAAAGGGACCGCTTTGAGTGCGCTCATCCCTCCCTTCTCTGCTCAGCACCCCGGCGTGCCTTCTCTGTGTACCTTGACATGAAAACGCTGGCTTTGGCTGCCTCGGATTATTCTGTTATTGATCATTAAATTTTATTTTATTTTTTTTTTTCTGCTAGGCAGCATCCTCCCTGTAATTTTGAGGATGAAAAGCCCTGTAGTTGGTTGATTTTAAAATGTCTTTCACTTGTTTGAGACCACTTTTTCTGGTGTTAAGAAAGCTAACAAACAAACAAAGCTCCACAATTTACTTAAAACATCACGGACACTTGATGGACACTTAACTCGATATTCCTTTAATTCTAGCCTTTTGTGAGTAGAGCTCTTTTAATTGCAAATATTTAAATTAAAATGCCCTGTGATGAAAGTGTGATAACAAATAAATAGGTTCGTGCCTCTTTTTAAACTAAAAAAGAAAAAGTAAAGTTCCTTCCTCTCACTTTCTGTATTTTCCGCCCTTTCCTTTTGTTTTCCGAGCATCCGAAGGTAGGAGAGCTTGATAAAAATTCTGCGGGGTGGCGGGTGGAAGGGGGGCGGGGAAGATAACATTATTCCAGGCCCTTGCTTTGTTTTGTTAGGACAGATTTAATCTTTGGGCAGCACCAGAAGATAGGCCTGAACGACTGCCTGATCATCTCTTCACTCTCTCTTCTTTTATCTGGATTACTCTCGACTCTTTTCAGGGATGATATCTCACTATTCTTAGTTGGTAAATTAGGCTATTGTTTCCCCGTATTTCACTTATTGTAAAATGTTTTCTTTCTTAACTTCAGGCCATTGTTCCTGGGTAGTGAGCATGCTGTCACTGGAGAGGGGATTCGAGGAGGGAACTATATAATTGGGGACAGATTCTGCCTTATTTTGCCAGTTAGCAGCAGTTTGCTGTCTAGTGCTCTTGATTTCATGGGGGTTTCTAGCAGAAAACACATGGATAAAAGGGGTCAAATTCGGCCTTATAATTGAAGGGAAAATTAAGGAAAGATAATTAATATTATGGAATATGGAATGGTCTCAAATGGCAATTTAATTTTCGAGTTAGCAAATAGAATAACAGGCCATGAACTGGATGGGTTTTGAGAGAGCATTTATTCACAGTCTGATTTATCAGTGCTTCTTGTTGCCTCAAAAAAAAAAAAGGAAGAAACACAAACACAAATGTCACGGTCATTTTTGTTCCATTTAACAGTGAATCTCAGGGCTAACGGTTGTAGTTCAGAAACAGAAACATCAGGACAGAATACTAAAATGTGTGGTGCTGGGACTTCGTTTGTTGTCACTGGAATGTATGTTCTGGGTGGTAATCTTTTATCTAACTGCGCTTTGAAAATAAAAACCCCAAAACAAAACCCACTGTAACTGTATTTTGCTTGCTCATGCTGAGTAAAACACACCAGACATTTGGGGAGAGCAGGCTGAGGTGCAGAGGAACCAAGCAGGAGCAGATGCCAGTGCTTCCCAGCACACGCGCAGCCTGATGGCTGACACCAGCATCAGCCAAGCTCCGACGAAACCCAAGGGCTTGCTGGTGTGCGTGTGGCAAGGGCTTGGGTGAAGGTGGTTATGGGCCAGCTCGTTAAAGATGATGAACGTGTGTTGTGCCATGTTTGATGACTGTTGAGAGAAGGCCAGGGTGAAAGAGCTTACATAAAAGCATTAACAAGGACATAATGTCAGTTGACTCACTCTGCACAGAGCACGTGAAGACATAATTAGTGAAGTAAGTGCTGCTGTGTCTTCCGAGAACTGTTGGGAGCCACCAGCTCCGTTACGTGGTTAATGACCACCTGTCCAGGGGCGCCATGCAGGTGATGGGCATTTCACAGGAGGCACGTGGAGAGCTTCTCCGGAGGCAGCTACTGCTCTTTTCTGTCTCTCTCCCCTCCAGTTTGAATGGTACCAGCGCTTAGGCCTAAGGTGCTCATGGAAAATCTCGTTCTTCATACAGGAGCGCCATGTCCATGGGACTGGGGTGCCTACAGTAAAAAAGGGCAACAAGACAGAAGTCATAAATCCCTTTACCTATTTAATTGTTCTTTCAAAGCGCAATTGCAGGGAGGCAACAGCATTTAACATACTTGTACTGAGTGTGCCTCCCACCCTGGAAGTGTTTATCCCAAGCTCAAAAAACCACGATGCTGGGCCAGATCCATCCCTGGTGTAAACGTGGGATGTGGGACCTGCTGTTGGGGTACCGAGCAGCCCCTGCCCATAGGTGTAGGCACAGGGCGTTTGGGCAGGAAGCGGGGACATGCTCTGCGGAGGCACCGCCATGTCCCCATGCTGGACCCTGGAGATAGCCTGAGGCGACCCACCTCACGCACGGCACAGCGCCAGCTCTCCAGTGAGGTTTTCACCAGCACCTTTAGATAAACTGACCGAAGGGATCAAGCAGGTCAAGGGGAGACGGGACGTATAGATCAGTCCCACCAGAAGCCGGGGAGAGCGTCCCTGCCTGCGGCTCTGCAGCATCCCGCTCCCACCGGTGCCCCTGCCGCACCCCTCTGCTGCAGCGATAAGTGCCCTTCCCCGGCCCGCAGCCCCACCGACCCGCTTATCTTTTTATTATTCTCCTTTTTTTTTTTCCGATTTATAAAGGCGAGAGGGGGGCCGACCGCGCTGGGCGAGCGGAGCCCTCACTGCCGTCCCCGCAGCGGGCCCAGGGGCGTCCCCGCACCCCGCCGGGCCTGAGGGGGCCCCGTGCCCTGACGAGGGGTATGGGGGGGCTGCGCTCTCCCGGCCTCTGGAGCGGAACAGGGGGTGAGCCCCTGGCCGCGGGGGGCTCCTGTCCCCCCACCCCCGGCAGCCCCTCGGCGGGGCCAAAGTCAAAGTGAAGCGACTCCCGAAGCCCTTTGGCGGTGGCGGCAGGAGCCATGTGACAGCCGGGAAGCGGCGCGGCCGCACGGGGCTGCGGCGGGCGGTTAACGGGAGGCGGCGGGGGAGGGGGGGGGGCACAGGGACACGGACGGGACAGGGGACGGGAAGGGGGGGGGGGCTGTATGATTTTTAACGGCTGCGGTGCCCCACCACCACCACCTCCGCCCGAGCGGCCCCGCGCCGCCTCTCCTTTCCCTCCTCTCCCCTTCCCCCCTACTCCGTCCCGCACCGCCGGCGTCTCCCTCCGCGGCCGCACTCGCGCCCGGTCCCTGGAGGCGGCGGCGCGGAAGGCCGGGCAGGGCCGGGCCGGGTCGGGCAGGGCAGGGCCGGGGCGGGCGGCNCCCCCTCCCCTGCCTTCCCCTCCCCTCCGCCGCCTCCCCCTCAGGCAGGGCAGGGCAGGAGCGCGCCCCGCAGCGCTGCCCCCGGGAGGAGGGACTCGCCTCTGCGGCATGGTCACGGCGGCTTATTAGGGTGGTCGTCTCCCTCTCTTGTTTTTCTTTTTAATTGCTATTTTTAATTTTCCTCCTCCCTCTCCTCCTCCTCCTCTTCCTCGCCGCCGTTGCGGCTGTCACCGTTACTCTTATCACCGCTCTTCCCGGGGCTGCCCGGTGCGGCCCTGCCCTTTGTGCCCGGCGCGATGAGGCGAGGGGCCTGGGGGCGGCGGGCGCGGCCGGCCCGCGGCGCCC